>JAKTWD010000523.1:263254-331991 GCA_030581935.1 Metschnikowia corniflorae | reverse complement strand
TGTTTGAAGTGCTAACTAATATGAGATTTTTATGGGTATATAAAGCATTGGTATGTTCTTTCTGTTTCTTCCTGGACTTGACTAGTGGCTCTGTATCTCTGAGCTGAAACGTGTAAAACTCATTGAGGTTCAAAGCTGTTCCAAAAGCTTATCGCTACGCCTCTGAAAATAGAGGAAGAGTATCAGGGAGATACCGGCTTTTACCTGCCTGGAGAGGTAATATTGGGCTCAATGAGATTCTTCATTGATAAATGCAGATGATAGCAAAAGTTTCCGAGATTGAGAATGAAGAAATGGGTGTTTTCTTATTTATCGGGGATCCAGGGAGGTACAAAATTGGACTTTGAAAATAGATAAACTACGCTAATCTTTGAAAACGCAGACGGAAATTCCAAGAGTGGGGAAAGAATGAACGGGTGTGTCTTTGAGAGTAGCCATTGTTTTGAGAGAGCTATTCACGATTGGCATACTCCATCAGGGTGGGCCAGTGAGTTATCTATCTACCAAATATTCAGCTTCTTGTTTGCGGGAATGACAGAGATTTTCCATCAGTATGGATACACATCGTGGGGAGCATCAAAGACGGTGATGCTTTTGAATTCAAAAATCAGTCTCGCTCAATTTTTATCCCCCTTAGTCATCCCTCTGCCTTTTATTGGATCTCATGAGGACTCATTTCGGTTCTAAATTGCTCACAATTAATGCGAGGTGCTTCTGGACAATAGGCTGAATGATTTTTACAATGAACTGCTCGCACGTGTTTGCATGGGACACAATCAGAGTGTTTTATTATATCCTCAATACCCCGACAAAATCAAGTTGAAGGCTGATTTGGTTTATTGTCGGCTCTATTGTGGGTCCGAAGCGCTCCAATGTTTCCTGATTCATTTGCAAGAATCCGGCCGCCTGAATTATTCCGTTGAATTCTCCACGTGGAGAATACGGATAAAGATATAAAAACACCTTGAGGTCTTCTCAGCGTGATCTCCACATCTGTGGCTCACATACCCTCGAAATCATGAGGCTAACTCACTTTTTCAATGGTATTTTCTGCGTTTCTTTCGTCTTTGGTGCTACGTCGATTGGTCGTTCTTCTTTGTACGGACCAGAGTTTCGAAATCCACAAGTGAAAACTCCAAAATCTTCTCTCATAGAAGCTGCTTCAAAATCAACAGAAAATTCTTATGTCATTGAGAAAGAAGACTTTGTTCATCGCTTGATGGAGACGTTGAACCAACTCATAGCTGAGAATGCACAAACCAAGAGATTTCTTGAGAAAATCACTCGAAAGTCTGCCAATATCATCGAGATTAAATTGAATGAAGACCACGTGAATGATGTATTCGATGAGGGTTATGTGTCGAGTCTGGGTGGAACTGATGATTTGGAAGTTTTGGAGTCACAACTGAGTTCTTCTTTGGCTTCAGTGAAAGAATCTAAACCCAGAGTTATGCATTCTCTGGCATCCACTGATGTCGACAAGCTTTATCCAGATCTTTCTGATTTTGGGGCTGATACTGAACAAAGCGTCCCTTACCTAGCGCCAATCAAACCGCCTCGAAGGACTCGGAAAGAAGCGAAGTCAGCGGCGAAGGTCGAACCAACTCAAACGGACGCAATCACAAGGTATGGTCTAGGAAATGAACCTGGATTGCCGGTTCCACCACCGCGCAAGAAGAAGATTCGACTTTATCCTAATCTTATCAAATTGAAAAAGCAGTTGCAAGGTTTTGTCGGCTCCCAAAAGAGATCTGAAGATAACTCTGAACATATTCGAGATGATAAGGTTCCTCTGTTTGAGAATCATTCAGCTGATTCACTAACGAAACGATTTTCTGATCGGTACCCCACAAAAAACCACCCATTGCTCTTACCTCAAGAAGATCTCCGGGGTTCTTATACAAAACTTGACCCGGAGAATACCAAGCCAGAGCGGTTTGATAGTGATCTTTTAAATGTGATTTTCAATAAGCCTCAAAACCTTGCAGGAAATAAGAAACCTGCAACTAAGTGGAGTTTGACCAAAGCATTGAAAGCGTTATTTGGAACCAGTGCTCAAGCTTACACGCCGTCACATGAATACGATCAAAGAAAGATTGTTACTAGAATATTAAAGGCTAGTGAAAGGCCTATTAGTTTTTATTCAACTGGCTTCTCTGCGTGGACTCATACAGAAAAGGATGAAGATAAGGCGGGTTTCTCTGGCGGCCTTGATGGTCATTTTGTGACAAAGTCCAAAAACGGGAGCATGCTCGCATTTGGCGTCACCGATGGGCCCAAGCTAAACAGAATGTTTTCAAGTTCTGGCGGGATTTCAGAGAAATTGTGCTCGATTGCTGAGAAGTCCGAAAATATCTTTGCAGCTCAAATCAGTCCGCTTCAGCTAATGAGATTAGCATATGATAAAGCTATTTCAGATCCTGGTGTTTCTGCTGGGGCAACATCGGCACTCTTCGGCACCATTATTGACGAAAAATTGACAATGGCAAGATTCGGTACTCCATGGGTAGCAGTATTGAGGAACGGAAGAATTGTACACCAGATGAAGATGCCCTCGAAGCCCTCTGACGAGATATATCCCCTCCTCAAGATGCCTTCTATGAAGCCTAGGCAAGGATTACAGCTCTCTGCTTCTCAAAGAGATAAGCTCTTTACAACTTGCGAGCAAATTTCATGGGACTTGGCCAAAGGTGATGTTGTCTTAGCTGCCACCAATGGTCTTTACAAGCGAATGACCGATGGGGAAATCGAGAAGTCAATTGACATATCGTTGCGGCGCGGCCACGATATGAATAAAACAGCTTCTACTCTTGTGGAGACTGCTATTGGAGTTTTACAGGTTGATCTTGACGAAACGCCATTTTGGGTGCATTCATACGAAAAGTCCGAGGATATCATGGTGGTGTTGATTGAGATCTCGTGAGAGCTTGTAAGACTTGCGAGAACAGTATTTGTTCGAGGGCAATGTGTCTTATTCATTTCAAAGAGCTTCAGAGTTCTCGATGCTAGTGGTAAAATGAGCGAACAAATAGTCTCCTTGCTTCTGAAGTTTGTATCTTGCTCGAAATGTGATATTTGCTTATTTTGACCGAAGAAATCGCGAGATTTGGTCCTGAAAATCACTTCCCCGGAACGATTTCAAGTCGATCCATCATTAAAAACACAATCTCGAAGTACATTTTTGGTCTAGAGATTCCTTGATTATTTTTTTTTTTTTAAGTCAAAGCAGAGAACATAAGAGGCCTGAGAACAGAGGAAGGCTGACTTGTTGTCCTTTCTTACTAGATCAATATTGAAGAAAAGGACAAATAGTAGAGATGTAAATATGCCTGCAAAAATCCAGTCCTCATTTATTTCTCCCGAAATAGGCAGAGATCAAGCTTTAGGTTATACGTCAGTAGCAAATGAAAAAAAATCGAGACCTTGATCAAGATTATGAGGCATTGTGTAACAACTCTCATTCTCTTGCCCATCCATTTCAATCAGTGCCGAGTCCGCGCTCCACGGCTAAAAACCTTATCCACGGAAACGGCCACACTTCTCCACCGGTGAATTCGGCTTAATCTTTTATGAGATATATAGAGAAAGAAAAACGATTTACGAAGAAATACAAATATTTCGATAAGACGAGCTAGTGTAGCTGTCACTCAAAAATGCGTGTTGGCTGCTATGTGGAAGTTGCGACTCGCCTTAATAAAAGATCGCGACGAGCATACGAGGCGAGGTAAAGAGCTATAATAACAATTATATCCAAATTCGTATACTTGCTCAAACTCTTGGCTTGACCGGGTCGTGTTTGCGCACGCTTCTTATGTGAAACCACGGGGCAAGGGCGATAAGCACTTGACCTGTTTCAGCTGTGTTTCAGATACGACCAGCATTCGCAGTAGTCTGATTCCTTCGAGCTTCCAGGCGGCTCATCGAAACAATAGGCTAACAAAGGCGCCGTTCACTCAAGCGGCTGAACAATGCAACGCGTCGTATCACGAATAAGAACAAGAAGGTATGAAAACAATATCCCACTATTCATTTGCGCCTAAATTCGGGCAATTTTGCAGACAATCGAAAGACGACTCCTTAACAATGTCTCCACAAACGTGGAACCGAGGCCATGAAGGGCGATATGGGCGAGAGAAGCTGAACCAGATCAACAAAGTCGGCGATCGTGCACAAACTAAAACTGTGAAAACGCTTCTCCATGGAATCAGGCACTAAACCCATATTGCTTCGGATCCACCTTCGAAAGCAGTCATGGCCGGCTAGAAACAAGCATACTTTTGTCACATGACATATCATAACCAGATCCGAGGAACATTTCACGTATATTCTTTGAACGCCGGCATTTTCCGGTGGCGCTGAGCAATTTTTTGTGTGGAGGTGCGGCGTTGCAAAGTTGTGTGGTGAGAGGAAGCCAGGAGCGAAATGCGTACGGCTCATACAAAGGTACCTGTATGAAAGTGCCGTTCATGCACAATCGACCCACTCGAAGCAAACACATTGTTGCTCAAACCTCTGGACCTGCTTGAGTCGAGTAGGCAGTGTGGGGTAAAGGCGTGTACGACGCGGATTGTGCGCGTACATGCGTGCGCGGTAAAACGAAAAACAAAAAAGCCTCCCGGAATTAGCTCGAGGACGGAAAAATTTTTACGGGGCGGACCCACAGCGAGAAGACAACTTCTCTCCATGTGAGCGAACGCCCACAAAAGTGATACTTAAGTACATTTTTTGAGGAAAAGAATTATTTTCAGACCCGAAAATTGCAATAAATAATACACCAAATCTCTTCGAGCAACATACTCGTAGTTTCTGCGAGCTCCGATACTCGGCGATGATGGAGGAGATGTTCCGCTTGTACACAACCTTTTATGCGCGAAAACCCACTTTTTTTTTTACCAATGTGGAAACAGCGAGTAGCTTAGATCGGGCATTGCATGAGTGCTCTCCGGCCCTGTTTCAGAAAGAGGGCGAACAGGGTTGTTCCCCGATACCACGAATTTCATGTTAAACCCACCAAAATGCTGCTTACACACACGGCGGGTTCGAGGCCAGCCGTATCGGAAAATCCAGGAAAATCCAGTGTGCTACAGATTCTCCGCGGGGGTAGTGCCCAAAGGCTTGGCAAAACGCGGGGTGCGCGCATATGCTCCAGACACTTGGTGTCGCAACGGACAAATTACGAGGGATTTTCCGAGACAGCCACACGGTGCGAGATGTTGATGGATAGTAAAAGTGGGGTTATTTGCAGGAATGGTCTTGTGAATGTGGGGAAAACAAGAGGACGCGCGCTTGCTGCAGACAGAATACTGCATATGGCGTGAAACGCGGACAAATGGGAAAAACCTCGCACTGCGCCTTCGTGGGCGGGCCAGCATGTGTGCAGAACAAAACAGCCGCGCTCATAGTTAATCCTCAGTCGGGCGGTCGTACATGCATGATGGTGCGTCACCGCCCGCAGCAACATGCACGCCCCAGGAGAAACCTGATTTTGCAGCCCAGCGATTTCTGGGGTCGAGAAAACCAGCGGGGTGATGCTGGGGTCCGGATCTGAATATAAATATCCGGATCTCCCCCTTCGATATTTCCTTTTTCTCATCACTTCTTCTCTCATCTTTCGTACTCATACAATAGCAAACATGGGTTTGGAGGACAGCAAGCTTTTCAGAAAGTACATCAATGTCGGCGAGAAAAAAGCCGGGTCCAGTAGCATGGGCATTTTCGTGGGTGCCTTTGCCGCCCTCGGAGGTATTCTCTTTGGTTACGACACCGGAACTATTTCGGGAGTCATGGCGATGCCTTGGGTCAAGGAACACTTTCCGGCAGACAAGGTTGCATTCAGTGCTTCCGAGTCGTCGTTGATCGTGTCGATTTTATCCGCCGGAACATTCTTCGGTGCCATTCTTGCGCCCTTGCTTAACGACACCTTGGGCAGAAGATGGGCGCTTATCATCTCGTCGCTTGTCGTGTTTAACGTCGGAGCTGCATTGCAGACTGCAGCCACCTCGATTCCTCTTCTTTTGGCCGGCCGTGTTATTGCCGGTTTCGGTGTTGGCTTGATCTCTTCCACCATTCCTTTGTACCAGTCCGAGGCGCTTCCCAAGTGGATCAGAGGTGCCGTGGTGTCGTGCTACCAGTGGGCCATCACCATCGGGATCTTTTTGGCTGCGGTTATCAATCAGGGAACACACAAAATCAACAGTCCCACATCCTACAGAGTGCCTTTGGGACTCCAGATCTTGTGGGGTGTCATCTTGGGAGGCGGCATGCTTTTCTTGCCTGAAACGCCCAGATTCTACATTTCCAAGGGAAAGAACGCCCAAGCTGCCCGCTCGTTGGCCATCTTGAGAAAGCTTCCCGAAGACCACCCAGATTTGATTGAGGAGTTGGACGACATCAAGGCCGCTCACGAGTTTGAGACGATCCACGGCAAGTCCTCGTGGGTTCAGGTGTTTTCCAAGAGAAACCACCAGCTTAAGAAGTTGTTGACCGGTGTCGGTTTGCAAGCGTTCCAGCAGTTGACCGGTGTCAACTTCATTTTCTACTTCGGCACGACCTTTTTCGGCAGTGTCGGTTTGGACGGGTTCACCACTTCCTTGGCCACCAACATCGTCAACGTGGGCCTGACGATCCCTGGTATCTTGGGTGTTGAAATTTTTGGAAGAAGAAAAATCTTGTTGACCGGTGCCGCCGGGATGTGTGTTTCGCAACTCATTGTTGCCATTGTCGGTGTCGCCACGGACTCGAAGGCCGCCAGCCAGGTGTTGATTGCCTTCTGCTGTATCTTCATTGCTTTCTTCGCTGCCACCTGGGGTCCGACCGCTTGGGTTGTGTGTGGTGAGATTTTCCCACTTAGAACCAGAGCAAAATCCATTGCTATTTGTACCGCCTCCAACTGGTTGTGGAACTGGGCCATTGCTTACGCCACGCCTTACATGGTCGATGCCGACAAGGGTAACTTGGGCACCAATGTGTTTTTCATTTGGGGCGGGTGCAACTTGCTCTGTTTCTTCTTTGCCTACTTCATGATCTACGAGACCAAGGGTCTTACTTTGGAGCAGGTGGACGAGCTTTACGAGCGCGTGCCTAGTGCCAGAAAGTCTCCTGGATTCATTCCAAGCGAGCACGCCTTCAGGGAGGATACTGCGATGGAGGCGACTAAGCCTGATGAGTTCAACATGAAGACCGAGGCGGTTTCTGTTGAGGACGCTTCTGTCTAGGCGAAGTGGGGTTTAATTTGGGATTTGCGCGGTGCAAGCAATGATGTTGGATGTCCTGGTGACGTTCACTTATATATAATGAGTAGTGGAGATTCCACCAATACACGATTAGAAAGTTTTGATTTTTGTCCTCAAATTCGATTGATCCGCAGTATAGTTGTAGGCTGTAGCCAGTGTTGTTGAAGATACAGTATTACTAATTATTACACATTACTTTGGTATTAGTAATATAAAAAAATATTACAATAACGTAAATCACTCCCTTTCGCACCAAACTGGCATTTGGGTCAGCAACAACAGACGCACCTCCAATGCCACCACAATTGGTCGATTCAACTCCAGTTTTGTAAGTTGATAAAACTAGGATCTCATTTACCCCAAAAAGTTTAAAAGAGGGTAATATCAAGTCAGTGCGAGAAGCAGCAGGCGCTTTCCATTTGTCCCGCAGCACTCTTCAACGGAGGAGGAAAGGTTCAGGAAATCACGTCGAAGCAGCCGCAGACCAAACAAATTAACAAAAATTTGAAGTTGAAAGTTTAGTCAAATGAATTCTCTCCAAGGAATCTCGCGGTCTCGCCCCGCAAGTCAACGCTGTTCGCAGAATGGAATAATATTTGCTCGCGTCGCATTCATATTACAGCGTTAGTCATAATTGAATAAGTAAAAGAATAATTATGCCTGGCTCATAGCGCCACACGACGTCATTCAGGGAACTCGGGCTCTTAACAAAATCGACATTATTTTGGACCGTTTGCGCTTATATTGCCAAACATCGATCAAAATTTGCGGTATTCATTGTCAAAACCAGTCTCTTTTCGTCGCCCTTACGTATCTCAAGTCATGCTCAGGAGAGATTTGGGAAGTTAATGCAGCAACGATAAATTACAAGCGTTGAAAATCGTAAATCTGGTTCAAAGACACTGAGTACTTCTGATGTGTAAACGTTTTGCGAAGAAAAACGGAAAAGCCAAAAATTCTTGTCACGGTAGAATTCTCGTGGTGATAGTCATCAGTGTCAGGGAACGTATTGCAATGCCCGCTTGTATAGAGTGAGACCAATCAGCTCACGTCAGAAGAAAAGAGACCTTTCACAAACCCGCCTATAGAACGTGAAGGTGATTTATCAAAAAAGTGCTTATGAAATAATCTTAAGAAGTATTGCCACTAAATCTACTGTGAACGAACAGAAGTGAATTTAAAAGTTGGTACCAATTGCGTTTCCAGATTTGTGGAAAGACATCCGAATCTCGACACAAAGTACTCGAGACCTTTTGATTATCGACGGGCAAAGTGCCATGACCCAAAGGTACTAAAAGGTTGGTTTGATCATGTGTTTTTGTGCTTCATATGGGATCGAGTCAAGCGATGTGTACAATGTGGACGAGACAGGCTTTTCGATGGGTTTGAATGTGACAAAGAAAGTTGTAACAGGGTCTGAAATACGGGGGAAAGGCAATCAATTCAGAACGGAAATTGACAGCAATTGAGTGTATCAATGCCACGGGTCTGTTTTTGCACCCATTTATCATCTTTAAAGGTAAGCAAATTTGCGAGTCTCGGTTTGCTCAGCTTGAAGAAGACTGGTGCTTGGGAGTTAGTGCGAATGGTTGAACATCCAATGACATTGCTATCCGGTGGCTCGAACAGGTTTTTATCCCTCAGACAGAGTCTATGACGAAAGGCACAATAGACTTTTGATACTTGACGGACATGGTAGTCATTTGACACCAAAGTTTGACAAAATCTGCATCGAAAATAAAATAATTGCTCTATACATGCCGCTTCACACATCTCATTTCTGAGCATCGATCTTGAGAAAGTCTACATCGAAATTTCCTTTTCTGTCGTGAATAATGCGCTCCACATATCGCGCCATGCCTATGTTTCCTCTAAGCTGGTGTCAAAATTAAGACAGATCAGGATGCCATCAACACCCGAAAATCAAGAATCAAGCAGCGGGCCCCCCAGACTAGCCGCAGAAACACATCTGAAATGAAAAAATGACCAAACATGCAAAAAATTGCTGAAATTCGCCGGGGTGCAAACTCCCCACCTTCGCTGGTGTACGGGCCTGCAATCTCTGATAAGCTCCATGGCTGCAACCGGTTGCAATCTCAGCGCATCTCTGTTGAGCCTAACTGTTCATAAACCGTCAGTCTTGCCAGATTCCTTTTCAGTGTCTCATTGACTGGTGATCCTTTCACTTTATCCTGAAATTCTCGATTTCTTGTTCTTTGCTATTTTGGGCAGTCAAAGACAAAATATTACCAGTTGGCCGGAGAAGCACTGGGTTTGATGTGCTCGCGGGTGGCAGTGTGCGCATCAATAAAGATGACTTCAATGCACTTACAATCATGCTCGGGTAGATGGTTTCAATGCTCGAAATGTTAGGAGCAGCTTCGAAACTGCCGATTTAATACCATTAAATCCTCAGCGGGTGTTATCGAAGATCAGAATCGAGGTAGGAGACGAGGTGTCTTCAGAACGTCGTCTGACGCCACGTAGATCTTCTAGTCTTGCTGATGATTCGAGTACGCTTTCAAAACACAGCTATTTAATAAGTCTTGCTTCCTCGCATTATGAATTACTAGAATATTGTCTTGGGGATGTGGCCGGTTCGTTGAAAGCCTCTTTTGAAAAACTTTTAAACTACGCGCTTTCGCAGGGTCATTCATATGCGATAATGGCCAAACAATTCGGCGATGTGCTCGTCACTCATGCCAGGCAGAACGAAAAAAGCAGTAGATCCAAAAAGCGTATAACCGACGCTAGTGATTTGTTTTATGAGGAATGCAACGAACGCAATTCCAGCTTTCTGGGAATGTTAATCCCTTTTTGGAAAATTCCGTGGACTCAGAAGATAAAATTTCACAGCCACATAAAAAACGCGAATCCACTTGTGGAATTTGTGAGACAATAGGGAATCGTAGACGGACATGTCAAAATAAAGCTCAATATTTTTTTTTATGTTTTTGCGTATGTTTAGCGTTTATATTCGAAGTCAAAGATATTATATTTTTACAAAATGCAGGCGGTGACCCAGATGCCAGTTTGGTGCGAAAGGGAGTGAAGTACGTTGATACCAAAAAAAGTGTAATAATCAGTAATACTCTATTTTTAACATCACTGAGAAGCGCGTCCCGTGGTAACGTCGCCGGTGAGTGGTCGCACCGGTGAGTGGTGACGCGTGAGGTAGGATTGTTCTCATCTTTTCCTCAAATGGGCACTTATTCGGAGGTATAATATATCTACGATATGTCAAGAAACGCTTGTGATTCAGTTTTTGGAAAAGCTAGAATGTACCCTGGGCACCTATATAGTCAGATCTGCTCAAAGGAAAAAACCATGGTACTCATTACTTCCACCAAAATTTGCTTTCCTTTAAATGCTTACTAGGTTATTTGACTATTTACGTCGAGAGACACTCCACCTGAACCGTGCAAATGCAAAGAAAATCACTTACACCTATAGATGAGTTTTTCTCGCAAGAGAAACAACAAGAATTACTATCCCCGAACTTTTGTATGACTATCATCAGGTTAAATATGCATATCTTGCAGCCGAGTTGAGGTTGCTGATTGGACACATTTTGAGCTCTGCGGAACAAGAAAATTTTCAGCAGATACGCTTATTAGCTACACTTGAGTTCACAATATATTCTCGAATGGTTCCATATGATCACTCTCCCTCATACCGCAAACTTCCTACTCTAACTCACTCGCGCACTTCCACATACCACCAACATGCAGCGCCTGTTAGCTAACGCAACGACAGCCACCTTCATAGCTTTAAACCGAAATTTCGGAACAATATAGCTCAACATCGTCTCACGCTTAAGTCGAAAGCTTAAGAAAGCACACATAAGCCTTTACTATGCAATTGCTGCTATTGCTCCTATTCTGGTTCGTCCCCAGCGTGTTTCTGGCGGTGGGCATGCCTCGCATTGCGCCGAGAATCCCGGATCATTTGGACACCGACGTGCATGCCGGGGCCGGAACAATCGTCGACTATTTATCCGGCGATGCACAGTACTCGTATTTTCTCCGCCACATCCAGCGGCTCGGATTAATTCCGGAGATAAACCGAATGCACAACGTCACGGTGTTTGCGCCTATAAACCTGGCATTTATAGACTCGGAACTCGCCTTGAACGATACAAAAACCAGCGCCTTGCGCTACTTTGCCAACCAGAGGTTCCGGATTGCATACCTTAACGGATCAAGCACGGTTCTCGACTCGCATTTTGTCACGAAATTCTCGGAGTATGGTAACCACAGCTTTCCGTTGAAGATAGCAGCCGAAAAGCCCGGCGACACACCAGAAACAGGGCCGTATATCGTCAATGACGCTGCGGAAATTGTTGAATGGGACGGCTATGCTAAACACCAACGCTCCTTCATACAAACAATCGACCATTTGCTCCCGCTGGCGGTGTCTATGTGCGATATATTGATGAGAAACGAGGAGGGATCTGATGAAATCCACGGACAACAAATTTCATTTATAAAACGGGTGTTCCAGCTGGTTTTTGATTCCCAAAAGCACGTGCGGGGTGAGCTACCGGCCACCTGTGGTGACTTCTTGGCAAACGTGTCCACGGTATTGCTACCTACCGACAAGTACATCGACGCTTCGTTGCTGGAGATCGAAAAACGGTACTTTTTGACCATTCACCACGGAATCGAAAACCCGGACCTCTATCCCACGAAACAGGCCGTCCGGGAAATACGAAGCGATGCTCTCGATTTCCTTCTGAACTTGTTCCTACCGGACTTGGTCGGCGGACTTAACAACACCGATCAGAATACCTCGCACTCCTCTGTTTGGGGAAGAAGCGCGTATGAAACAAGATATGATAAGAAAACCGACCGAGTCCGTCTCAATGGACAAGTCTGGAGTGTTGCTGGCTCAACCTCTTTACCTGTTTCCGATGGAATCCTTCATCTACTAGACCCGAATCCTCTCGACGAGAGTCAAGCTGCTGACTTCGTTTCAGCCTGTGGCATCCAACGCGTGGAAATGATTCCCCGCAAGACTTTGTACGCCATGCATTTCTCGCAACTAGCCCGAGAGCTCAAGTTCTATAAGAAGTCAAATCTTATTGGTGGCAGTGCGCGGAACCAGACGATACTTGTTGATGCCTCCGACCGAGACGACTTCTTTGACGAAGATTACGTCCTGGCCTATGCCGATGAAAACGAGGAAGTTTCCGAGAACTCTGACCAATTAAGCACAAATTCGTTCAGCGGCCGCCAGCAAATCATGTACAAGTTCCTCGACGGATTTCTTGATATGAGCCTGGCTCTCACGCCCGAGACCCCCCGGTATCACGACTTGTTGGACTCGAAATTGTGCCTGCGAAAACGGATAGACTCGTGCTTCAAAGTGAAGGTTTCAGGGACGCTTGAAGAGGGCCGCCGCGAAATCTACTTCAACGACAAGTACGAGGCCAGGACGCCGGTGATCGCCGCGGGGAACAACTCGATCTACGTCTTGGAAACCGACTTTACCGCACCCGTTTCCTTCAAGAGTGTCATGGCGCTGTTGATCTCGGACGGCACCACCAGAGAAAGGCTAGATCACGTGACCGTCGACAAGACGCTGTGCCTCCAGACGCTCAGGTACCTAGACGACTTTGGGCTCTCGCTGCTCCAGGAGAACTACCACGGGTATACGGTCTTCCTTCCGTGCGGCCGGGCCATCTGGGACGGGTCTCACAACCGTCACAACAGGAACTACTATTCATGGAACAGTTTGGGGTTGGTCTTGCAGCACTTGGAGAACCATCCCAAGATCTTCAAGAAGGTTTTGCGCGGCATGTTCGTCGAGGACTTGATCTACTCCGATTTCGGCTTGGGCGATGAAGTCGAGCTGCACCGGATCGCCAAGACCCTCAACGGAGATATGGTCAACATTTCAGAAACGTACCAGGAAGGCGACTACAACCACGTGATCAGCGTAAACAAGACCCGTGTGCCGATCCCCTTGAACTCGGACGTGTTGTTCAACCAGGGCGTGGTCCATATCACGCAGAAGGTGCTTCTACCCAGTGATTTTCAGGTGAGTATGAGGGACTTGATCCATGCGGCACATGGTTCTTCAGGTAATACCGGGTATTTCGCCGAACTCATCGAAAAGTTCCCCCAGCTTTTGGAAGCGCTTCTGCTCGACGACCCCTTTGGTTCCCAATTCTCTCTTTTGGTGCCCAGTAGCGACCTGTTGCGGGCGTTCAACATCACCTCGGACCATAGCCGGCTTTTGGAGTTTTTGCAGCTCCATATTATCTCCAACTCCGAGGCCGAGACGTTGCTCCAATGTATGGGTATTCCGCATTTTGATACGGGCAACGCAACCCACACCATCAAGACCAACCAGACACGCGGCCCCTTCACGTGCCGTACCGGAGTGAAAAACCACAAAACCACGCTTTCCCTCGACAGACAAATGGACATTTTTTCCGGGATTTCCACACTTTCCGGTTTTGCCGAAGGGGCGCGCCAGGTCAGGATCCTCAACTACGGATGCTCGCGTAGGGGCCACCGCAACGGAAGCTGCGTGTTTCTTTTGGAATCCCCGATCGAGCTCGAGTGGTTCGATCCAAAAGACAACTTTTTGCACGTGCACATCGGGTGGATCAGCGTCGGTATCGGCATCGTCATCGGGGTGATCCTTTTTGGCTTCTGCACGACGACGGTGGCGCTTTGTCTCTCGAGGCAAAACGCTAGCAGTAAGAACCCGAAAACGGGACCTGAATCTGCGTTTGTGCCCGCCGGATCAAGCTACATGCCCATCACTTCTGATGAAGATCTATTGCCGGGAAATTACGACCACGGATATGAAACAGATGTTGACATAATGAGGAGTGAGTCTGATGCGCTTTTACCGACGGACGGACAAAGAAGCTACAAATCAATGAGTCCGCTCGGAACGCCCAGTGCGCCGCTAAGAATCAAGAAGCAAGGGGTGGTCGAGACGATAGGCCGCGACCGGAATTTGCCGCCGTTGAACATTTAGGCGTGTCAGTGAACTCACGTGATTCAGATACGGGGGACCAAGTATTTTCAAATGGAATTAGGGCTCAGCAACTTGATCTCGAGCTAAATGGACCTCATATCTGGACTTGGGAAAGTTGATTACGCGTAATATGGGTGACGCGTGATTACTTTTGCGTAGAGTTCGCGCATTACGCTAGCAACGTACGTGGCGTAATTTACGCATTACGCAGGATTTACGCGGGGCTTTCAACAGCGTTCCCGTAACGCTTTGCGTAGAGCGTAGAGCCTGCGTAATGATCTTTTTTGGCTGAGCTGAGTCTCGTAACCGTCCATGAAAGGCGGGACGTGATGAATGAATTCATCAGAAATGCAGGGGAAGGCGCACAAATGCTATTTGCCGGGCCAAAGCGTGTTACTTGGTCGCCGATGTGTTGAAACACGAGTTCCAGAGCATGCACCAAATGCGTTCTTTCTTTGTACGATTTTTCTCCGGTGGAAAGGTTCTCAATAAGTGGTGCTCATGTGTTTGAATAGTGGGGAATAGCCCTAAACAAATCACCTGATATACACGTATTCAGAGCCCTAAATCTTCGTTATACGCGACTGCCTATGGAACACAAAGATTTCGATATGAGGTAACCGTGGAACATGGCTCGGATAATCAGAGGATATATTTCTTCAGTAAGTCTTAATGGAAGTATCTTAGCAAAAGAAGCATTACCAAAGAGCTACCAGGATGCTTAACCATACAACCTTGGATCTTTCGTATTTCAAGTGTATTATCAGCTATTCCATTTATTGGTCAAGATATTGTTCCGTTTCCCCTTTCCTTACCATTATATCTAATATGATGCCTTATGATCTCTTTATCTGATCATAAGTACGTGATCGATAATATTAGTTGGCCCATTAATGGTGTATAAGCTCAACCACCATCACGGACCCAATTCGAAAGATACTACTTCTATCATTAGCTACGACAGTAACTGTCAATGACAGCTTAAGCTCATTCTAAGAGTAGCATAGCCCCACTGACTACTCAACTTGTTCCTTGTACTCAGCAGTTATATCAAACAAGGGAAAAGCAGTGGGGTCTTAGCGGTATTTTTTTAAAGAATCAATTGTATTATAGGGGGCTTCCACCTGAAGCTACAAATCTATACTTTTATAGAATCTATCATACATCTTGGAAAAGGCACTGAGTAGTGGAAGAGCCCGACTTAAGCATTACCCTCTCCTCCTTACCCTCTCCGCTTCTACAAGTCGTGTCAGTTCGTTCTGACCCGAGTATGCTCCACGAACTTCTTCAACTTGCGTCTCAGAAGTGGTTGAAGCACAATGCCCGATTCCGCATCCTTTCTTCTCGAACAATAAACTCGGCGAACAGTCTCCACGTTCCAATTGAGGTTGCGCATATTTTCGTACTCATGATTCAATGGTGCCAACATCGAATTCAATTTCATGGGCAATGTCATGCCTAACTGATTTCACCAGGATTTCGTGCAGGTGCATTCGCTGTAAAGATGCTTGAGCATACCTGTCAGATCTACCCTTTCAAGGCATAAATGACATTTGAAGCCTGTAACTGGGGTCTTCGTGTCATGAATCGGAATTTGAGAGCCAAAACTAAAATTATGGAGAGCTTTCAAACCTTTGTGCTGTATCCATTCGTATTTGTGGAGTTGCCTCCAGAATTTCTCCCATCGTCGTTTGGGACTAGCCTGTGGACAAATTTCCAAGAACCTCCCCGGTTGTATTGGTGGAAGTTTCTCCTGTTGCTTGCGACTGATAGATCTGAAACTGTGCCGATCGCAATTCTTGACCTCTTGCTGTGAGAGCTGAAAACCTTCTTGGCTCGTATCTGATGATGAGAAGGCTGAAGAAGACGTGGAGTTGTGCACCCAGGTTACGAGAGAAATCAAAACAATGACGATCACGAGACGTTAATTGACGCTGGCGAAATCGTCGAGATCAAATGAGGTCATACATTTTTGATGATCGATAGGGTTCTCTGTTTTCGAGTAGCTCCATTTGGGCTCGAAACAGCTTACCTCTACACGCATCACTCAAATTGCCAAAAACATGCGCTACGATTTGCACTAAAGCTTGGTGGAAGGAATTGCCGAAGTAAATAAATGTATACTATCAACACATTTCGAGGTGATTGTGGAGGAGAGTAATCTGGCTGATCAATATCTCGTACCAATGAAAATTGTGGTACCGTATTCCCAGGTCATGACAATAAACGGTCGCGTGTTTGCATTTATACGGTCAAACCACGGCTTAGCCAGGGGAAGTATGGATCAATCACGGATAAACTAAGGATTAATCACGGAAAATTTACGGATGAACTACGGATAAACCACGGATAAATACGGATAAATTACTCTTACTTCACGCATCACTTACGATTTACGAATGCGATGGGTTCTTGTTCCCTTACTGGATAGACTTTTATCTCAAGCACTCCATCGGACTAATCCGATGGGTCGATGACATTTGAACATCTAAGGTAAGATGAATGCGAAGTGGATCATATTTTGGGCAGGGGACTTTTGGCAGATTAAATTCTGAGTGAAATCTCCGAGTGAGTATACACACCTGAAATATGGTTACGACATATTATGGTTTATTCTATAGCGATATAGTTTTTTTTGTCGGCGGACTTAGTCCAATGACTTTTTTCCGTAATATGATGTTTCTTTTAAAAAAAAAAAAAAAAAAAATGGTGGTTACGGTGGCATCATTATCCGTAAATCGCAATCCCGCCGTAATTCGCAGCACCGGTCTGCATAGAAATACATCTTTCTTCGACTCATCCATCTTGCTCCATTCCAACAACAACCTTTTTAGCTTTGAAACCGGTATGTCTGACGATATTCCAATGAGTGTTCAGGAATCGTTCCCTGAAGCATCCGCCGAGGAGCAAACGCACGTTGGAGCGAGTGTTGCAGGTTCTTCAGAGCACAGGGAGCCGCAGCAGTTTGCAAGATTCGAGCCTGAAACAAGCACGCAGTTTCCCGCCGATTCTTCTCCGAGCGGGGTACAAAACACGCCGTTCCAGCCCGGTTCGCAGATTCAGCACGCACAAACGGGAACCCACCAACAGCATCAGGCGTCGTTGCAAGAAATGGAACAAGAGGCCGCCCGATTGCGCGAATTGAACTCGCAATTGGACATGATTCTGGACCTCCCGCCAAGCGAAATCGATCCGCAAAAATCAGAGGCAGACGCCAAGTCTGTGTATGTGGGAAACGTAGACTACGGCGCTTCGCCGTTAGAGTTGCAGCAGCATTTCTCCGAGAGCGGAGTCGTTGAGAGAGTCACTATTATGACAAACAAACAGACGGGGGAACCAAAGGGCTTTGCATATTTGGAGTTTGCCTCGCCGGATGGGGCCAACAAGGCGGTGGCTCTACTTGACGGGTCAGTTTTCAGGGATCGCGAGCTCAAGGTCAGCTTGAAACGAACGAATATTCCAGGTTTAAGTGGAGGAATCCGCGGGGGATTCAGAGGGCGGGGAAGAGGCCGTGGGAGAGGTGGAATGATGGTGAGGGGAAGAGGCAGAGGCGGGTTTAGGGGGCGTGGCATGAGGGGAATGCCGCGGTTTTCGCCATACTAAGGAGTCGACCATGGAGAATAGCCAAATGCTTTTGGTTTTTTCTCTGGTGTTGTCTCAAGCTTTTATTTCACGCTCGGAATGTGGGGTTAAACTATGAGGACTTCAGCTGATGCTACCTCTTCTCACGCTCTGGATTCGTGTTGACTGTCATCAAAATCAGACTTTCATCGTTTCTGAGTCTGGCTCTTACTGTCTCCCGAATGTGGTATGCGCTGTTATTTGAGTCTGGTGCCTGGGAGGAGTCAAGCCGGTACCTGTTGTGCCTGGAGTCTGGACTTCAGTCTCTTTTGAAACTGAGCTTCATCGAACTCTGATGTTGTTTGTTATTGAGGATTCATTGTGGCACTAGCTTCCCAAGCACCTACTTCGGCGTTGGCTGTGTTGGGTATACAGAATACCACCTGTCGCATATTGTCTCGTGAATCAGGCAAAATTGTTTTCTGAATCAGGCAAAATTGTTTTCTGAATCAGGCACAAATTGTCTTTTGAATCAAACACCGGATTTGTTCTTGATAAAACTTCAATCTTCTTCAAGCACTGCCCTGTTTAAGGATCGAAAAGTTGGGGTGATTCGAGGATACGTACGAATTCACCATGACGCGCAGCGTGACACCGAGCAATCCGAGCCAGTAGGGTCAGACTGACGTCAAGAGTTTGGAACCCTCAAAGCGAGGCACCCTCAAGATTACCTTCTTTGGCTTTAAAGACCGCCTTGTGAGTTGAGCATGGTGGAGAGTATGATGCGTCTTCCTGTTGTTTCGAATTGAAGACGTTTCCTCTAGAGGACCGAACATTGGCAGATAATTCAGCTATCAGGCCCAGATGCCAGAGCTCAACGCCTTCAGTGAAAGATTTGGGAGGTACTTTCTTCTATGTTTGTATCAGCCCGAGTCAGGCTCAAAAAGGTGGTGTGTTAGCCGATAGTGATGCACATTCAATTTATGCGTTGCCTGTGGGAGCTTCAGGCGCTGAAGTTTGCTTCAAGGTTGAAGTAGAGATTGCCGTTGGAGGGCCAACCGAGCCAAAACTCTTGATTTTGTGATCGACCATCCTGTGCCGAACGATTTTGTGAACCGCGTTGATTCTTGAAAACTCGTGGCCTTGTTGGATTTCGGGGATCAGCTTGCGGCTATTGTGAGCTCTCAGACTATTCATCGACTGCCTTGAGATGCTCAAATAAACCAACCACTACGTTCAAAAGTCGGACCTGAGTGCTGCTGCGGCACAAGCAGAAATTAGCGGGTCGCTCAAGATGACACCTGAATCGATGACACAAATCGCAGCTTTGATGGAAGCACACGAGGAGTCATCGTCGACAAACAAGGTAACCACACACTAGACTACCGAAGCAGACATTTTGGCGGAATTGCCGATGAATGCTGGAGAGAGTGTAAAAGAACGTCAGGCATCAGACTATACATCGTTGAGAAACAGAAGAAGAACTGGACGGCTTAACAAATTAACAACAGCCACATCTTTGAAGTGGAAATCTCTTTTTGAAATGATTTGCAACCCTAGAGCCTTCCTGCACTCGAAAACATTTTTTCTGAGAGAATTTCAAAGAATTATCTAGCGGCAACGATCGTGTCTTACGCTGGATTACACTCATTCCGGGGTCGGGGACAAATGATTTTATCATGCTAACGGATTGCCTGGAGACCGTAATTTCAAGAAAGGTACAGCCGCGGAATTCGAACAAGGGTCCTTATACACCCCGACTGAAGTGATCTGGGACAAAATCATCCAAAGTTTGAATAATGCCAACGCGCAAACAAGCCTGTCTTACTTACGAGACACCGATGATTTTTGAAAAAAGTCAAAGTGGCGGCCGAACCTGCCAATACCCTCTTCGCATGGAAAATGTTGAAGGCAAATTACGACTTGACCTAAATTTATTTCATGGAGATCATTAACTATGCAGAACCTTTAGCAATTATTCGGTAAAGCA
Source organism: Metschnikowia corniflorae (assembly GCA_030581935.1). Classification (NCBI taxonomy): domain Eukaryota; kingdom Fungi; phylum Ascomycota; class Pichiomycetes; order Serinales; family Metschnikowiaceae; genus Metschnikowia; species Metschnikowia corniflorae. Next base: position 312,212 of record JAKTWD010000523.1, on the reverse strand, counting down.
GTCTGCTGCACCGTTGGATCTGCTACCGATACTTTAGTGTTGATCTGATCAATAGTATCAACAGGATTCACTACTGAAAAGTATCCTCGATTGCCTTGAAGCTTTTAGTTTCATAAAACATTGAAAGGGTTGGTGTATTGACGCTCTCTGGAAGTGAGATTACTGAACAATGCCAAAGTTGAGAATGATTTCTGGGAGATAATGTGATTCCCGGTTTGGGATCAATGACTCCATTCAATCCTAAACCGAAGACGCCGCAAAATGCTTCTTCTGTTAAAATCTATTGACTACCGGGACGAATGCCTACGGATTACACTCCTTGACATATTGGGAAACCTGACGAAGCCCGTCACAGGCCAAGCCTTGGATCGTGCCTTCGATATTTTCCTTCGACATCTTCTGCTCAAACTTGTACTTGCACGCGGACTCCACAATCTCGATTTCGAGCCCGGTGATGGCTTTCTGCATCAACCTGGTATAGTTTTCGGGTGCGTCGTCTACTTTCCAAGGGCACTCTTTGTTTTTCTCCTGCTGGTCAGTAAGCAGGTTCAATTGGACGCGGACAAAGTCGAAATCGTCGATGATCCGCAGTTTTCCCTTGATGTGGAGTGCTGCAAAATCCCATGTGGGCACAAACTTGTGCGTACGATGTTTTTCGGGATAGTACGACGGCGAAATGTACGAGTCTGCAGACTGGAAAATCACTAATACGTTGCCGTTGGATTGAAGCGACGCAAGCTGGTGATTCTTTTTGGCGACGTGGGCATACAAGAGCTTCTTGCCTGTTTTGCTGTCCTCATGCAAGAAGAAAGGAAAGTGGTTGGCGATCGGACTGCCGTCGGAATCGATGGTGATGACGGTTGCCAAAGGGTAGTCATGGATCAACTGTTTCTTTTTCTCCCACGATTCTTCGTTATAGTGTTGCGGGATGTACATTGTGAGAAACGGTTGACGAGTTGTGCTCAAGCGAGTGAATCACAAATTGCTAGAGCATATAATGACAGAGATGAAATCACCTTGTTGGGATTGGCCGGTGGTGCTATCTGCATGCGGCAGTCGGATGCGCATGGTGCGCCAAAAGCGGCTGATGCCTAATTGAGTCATACGGTCTGCAAGAACAAGCCTAGAGGAAACAGAAGAAAACCTGGGTGTTTGAGTGCTAGGGACAGTCATGAGCTTCCATGGAGCATTTCCGTTGAGCTGTTGAGGGTATCATTCAGGAAATGTGGGGCACTCTTTGCCAGTATCCCTTCTCTGGGTCTGACATTATACCCAGTTTTCTCCTCTCACGGATGAGCAGCCGATAACGTATCTGGGTGATCCTTGATTGCTCGTGTACTTTCGCCCTTGCTTAGCGTTTGCAAGGCCCCAAATCAAAACACGTTGATCCTGACTCGGTTTGGCTGGCTGCCAGGTGTCGCGGTGCTTATCGCCGAGTGCGCGCCGAATTGGGTATCTCGATCCGCGCGACCACCAACGAACATATTTGGGGAACAAGATCGACCCCAAAACATTCAACTGACCTACAAAACCATGGGTATGTCTGACACGGTTCTTGTGACTGGGGCGTCGGGGTTTATTGCCCAGCACATTGTGAAGTTGCTCATTGCCAACCACTACAATGTCATCGGAACAGTTCGGCTGGCACCAAAGGGCGATAAACTTGCAAAAAACGTCAATCTGGGTACAGAGGAAAGGTTCTCGTATGTGATTGTTCCGGATATTTCTGCGAAGGGCAGCTTCGACACGGTATTAGCGGAAAATCCCCACATCACCGTGGTTCTCCATACTGCTCTGCCGTTTTTCTACGATACCAGAAATCCCGAACAGGATTTGATCGTGCCTGCTACCGAGGGCACGAACAATATCATGGCGGCCATACACAATCACGTGAAGGCGGGAAATTCCAAAATACGACGCGTCGTGGTGACGTCCAGCGACGCCGCTTTGTACTCTGCCGACGACGAACAAAACAGCCAGCTCTCGTTTGACGAAGCGTCGTGGAACGACATATCACGTGACCAGGCGGTCAAGGACCCCGTCAGCGCCTACTACGGCGCCAAGGCGTTCGCCGAGAAAATCGCGTGGGAGTACAGCCGCAAGCCGGGATTTCCTCCGCTTTCGGCAGTAAACCCGGTGTACGTGTTCGGGCCCCAGGCGTTCGACAACGAGGTCTCGGGCAAGTTGAACACATCCAACGAGGTGATCAACTCCCTTTTGCGGTTGGGCCCGAACGGAAAATTCGACAACGACAAGGGCGGATTTGTCGATGTGAGGGACGTGGCCAAGGCCCATCTTGCTGCGTTTGAGAGGAAGGACACTATCGGAAAAAGACTTTATATGACAAACGGGCACTTTTCCGTGCAAATGATGCTTGATGTGATCCATCGAAAATTTCCTTCCTTGAAGGATCACGTGCCGGTGGGCACGCCCGGGTCTGGGCCCATTGATATCTCGACCTTGGCCAGAACGAGCAATCAGGCTACGCGAAGTTTGTTGGAGTTTGACTTCATTCCGTTGGACCAGTGCGTGAGCGACGTGGTGCAACAGATCCTTGATCATCAGCAGAAGCAGAAGCTTTAGAGGGAACGCTTTCGAAATTCTTTCGAAGAAGTCTGAGCGCGGGGCCCGAATTCCGGGGTCTTTGTTTCTATACTTTCCCCGCAAAATCTCTCGCTCAATGTGCCTGAATTTCAAAGTGTCGGCATAGCTTTGTTTTTGTTCATCCAGAAATTGCTACGATATTTGAGCTCCTTTTGCCGATGCCCATGAGCTCCCATTGCTCGATTCATGAACTTCCCACTTTTCAGGGATTTGAAGGAATAGCGGGGAACGCGTTTTGGCCGCTGATTTCCTTTTCGGAGTTTCGTGATCTACGGCTTTCCCTATCGAGCGTGGATGAGGTGTCTTGCACTCGCGTCAGCCGGGCCTCTTGTTTGTCAGCATCGCGTCAGAGCGCTCTGTCAAAATCGACCAATAATACAATGGAATAAGAAACGCGAGAGCGGAATTTTAGCGCAGCCCTCTCGCAGCCAAGGCGTTTCTACTGACATCGCCACTATGCTGCGCCGAACTACTGAGTAGTTACGTAAATGAAATGAAGGCACCAACAATTCTGATTAGATATCAGATCTCTTAACTACTGTAGTTTGCATGTAGCACCGCGATTCTGCAGTCCCCAGTCAAATCCCGATCCCGGCTCAGGTTGGCCAGAGAGCGCCGATCACTACAACATCACACCAGACATCGCCGGACAGCGTATCACGATGAAACGTCTCAAGGTGGAGGCTTTGGGGTGCGTTGCATGTGCCTACGCACTATGCAATGCACGGTAGGGCATAAGCAGCGCTGTGGCTGCCAACAATACGGCGCCGCCGCAGGTATGCATGCGCGCGCCCAGCCAATCAGCGGTCCGCGTAATGTAAGCATTCTAGGCGCATGCAGGCTTTTGTAAGCGCGAGGACGCAGGTTCCGGAGCGAGCATCTTAAATAATAAAGCCATTGCAGGAGGCCAATCTAACTGCAAATACTAGAATCACGCATCACCCGCCCTATACAGCCCTATTTGGTATTTCTTCTCTTACTGGGGCAGATCAAGTGAAAGAAACATCTGTCAACATTAATACCGGGTACACTGAGATTAACCTCACGTGAAGCTTTCTTGCCGTTGACATCACCTGAAACGGACTTCTTCGAAGAAGAAGATCATTTTGCTTTTTCCATAGCATAGCTTGAAGCCGAGACATATTACGGGCACCAAGCTTTTACATTCGCCTTTGAATTCGTAGTTCAAGTCTTCAGGCACTCGTCTCTTCAGGCACATCACACAGCCACATACTTCAATAATGTTGGTGCAGATAAAAAACGTCGTTGCAGGTCTTTTGAGCAAAAGCGACAAGTCCGACGAGGAGTTGCAGCGTGCAGAACGCTTGCTCGACGAAAATAGATCTCCTTACGGGTCAACCGGTGGGAGGGATGACCGCGCTCAGGAGGCTGCAACAGAGGAGGCCATCGTATCTGCAGCCAAGCACATGAACAGCGACTTTGACGACGAGAACGACGCGGGTGGGTTTCTCAATTCGTTCGACCCGCGCGTCATGAGCGACATCATCATCGGGCTCTCCGACGGCTTGACCGTCCCCTTTGCATTGACGGCGGGTCTTTCCTCTTTGGGCCTGTCCAAGCTTGTCATCACCGGCGGAATGGCCGAGTTGGTATCGGGCGCCATCTCCATGGGGTTGGGTGGGTACTTGGCGGCGAAATCCGAGCTGGACTACTACAAGAGTGAAGTGAAGAAGGAAAAATTGCAGTTTTTCAAGAAACCAGAGACCATCAACCAGGAGGCGGCCGAGATCATGTTTGAGCTCGGCGCCCTGGAACAGACCATCGCGTCTTTTCTCAAAGATATGGGCCAAACGCCGAAGAACTTGATAGACTTTGTCATTCGCTTCGGAAAAGGCTTGGAGGAGCCTGCCGAAGGCAGAGAATTCACATCTGCGCTCACAATCGGAAGCGGATACTTTTTGGGCGGGTTTGTGCCCCTCGTGCCCTATTTCTTCTGCGACGTCGTCAAAACCGGCCTCATTGTATCGGTTGTTGTGATGATCGTCACGCTTTTCATATTCGGCTACGTCAAGACATCGGTGTCTTTGGGAGACGACTGTAGTGTGCAGAAGAAAGTTCTTGAGGGTTTACAGATGGTGGCCATTGGTTCTGTGGCTGCAGGTGCAGCGTGGACGTTGGTATACTTCATAGAGTAGATAGAGGGAGGAGATGAATGAAGTTGTGTACTATAGGAACGAGGAATTTGGGGGAGTCCTTGAATGAAAATGCATGTTTGAGAAGCTTTCGGGGATTGTGACGCGATCTGGTAGTCGGGAGTTGTCCGTCTAGCTTGCTGATGATGAGCTATGGCTGTGTTATATTGGACCAAGGAGCTTTGAATGAACGAGCGAAGTTGTGGTGTTAATTGGATCGAAAGGAGGGTCGTTGAGATTGTCTCAAATTGGAGTATTGGTGAATGCTGGTGGCACCGCCCCCTTGCACCTGTTCCATATATCCCCCAGCGTGAACAGCACACTGATATTGGATCTATTTGAGTACTCCAGAAGGCTTGCTTTGAGTACATGCCGGCATTTGCTCAGGAACGGGAACTGCACCATCGTGAATGTGGGGTAGATATGAATTATATCTCACAGCGGCCGTGTACTTGTCAGCGGTCCCTCCAATAGCTGAAATTGTATGCATATACAATAAATTTCTCGCTTCTTCAGACCGTAATTGTGGACAAACTGGTGCAGTTTGCCTTCTGCTCACATTTGCTAAAGGAAGCGATAGCCGTATCCCGGAGGTTTCATAAGTACTCATATGTGGTAAACATACAATTGTTTCATGATGAGCTTATTAAAAGTTGCAAAAACCAACCTTCTAGTCATATTGATCATGTTGAGGGATATACCAAGTATTAAGAGCATCTTTGCATTTACATATATTCTTTCACTATTGGTTGATGTCGAGAGAACTCCTGAATATGGAATTCTGGGGCATGATTCATGGAATGAGTTCGAGCTTCTGATATAAAGTATATCAACACTCACCCGCGAGATCACTCACCCGGTTCACTCACATGCAATGTTGAGGCGCATCGTAAATTCATCGTAAATTTCGTCAAAGTTCACGATTTTTCGTATTCGTAGCTACGATAACGACACACCCTTAGTTAGTAAAATCGTAAAATTCACGATACACTTACGATTTTTCGGCACATCACAAGGTGTACAGGCTGGCTCTGATTGGGTGGTTCCATAGAAGGCAAGTGAACTAAGAATATGGACTTTGGCAAAATCTGAGTCACAATAATCAAGTGCAAACGAAAGCGCCCAACACGAGCGCTGTGGATTTTCCACTCAATTCGCTCTCGACCGTCTTGTCTATTTTCATCTGCATTTTTGAAATATTCAATGACACAAGGATCTTCCAACACCCTCCAAGTCTGGAACTTAGTACGCCTCCTGATTCCATACCTTCCCCACCCTTCCACTTGTACATCAGCCGTGTTTCATTTTGGCTAATTCATAGTGGAACCAACTCATGTAAATCATGAAGGTGAAACAGGTGCAAAGTCGAAATGCCAAAAGTGCACAGAGGCTTACACGCATTTCAGATATATAAACACCTCCACTTCAGCTCATTATATCCGAACTAAGCAAAACGTACGCTAGTTTCCAAGAGTGGACAAGCTCATGAAGACAGTAAGGATGACCAGTTGAATTACCATGATTCCATTCTTGCCACTAGTCCTGTTGATGGGCTAAAACTTTTGAGCCAACATACAACTGACTTTTACCCCAAGGAGGACATAAGTTGTCAAACTTTCCCATGAGGGACTAAGTGAAGAGAGAGAAACCCTCTGATTTACAGATTTTCCGAGCCGAATAAATAGACGTAATTGTGACCAAAAACTTCTCATTTAACTTCCGTGACAATCCTGTCACTAAATCCAGTGTGAAATTACTAAAGTTCAAGATGGCTGCAAGCGTATCAGCTTTAGGCCAGAAGATCAATGGGAGATGGAAAGGCGGTCATTTTGTGCACTCTTAGCCGATTTTTCCGCTTATTTTGTGCCTTTGTAAAAAAAACAATGTTCTAAAGCTTTTCAAGTACACCAGCCTGCGTGGGCTCATTCTGAGCATCGATCTTGAGAAACTCCCATCGAACACAATTTCCTTTCCTGTCGCGAATAATGCGATCCGCATATTGCCATGCCTATGTTTCCTCCAAGCTGGTGCCAGAATTAAGCCAGATCAGACGCCAGAAACACCCGATTATCAAATTTGAGGCAGCGTGTCACTCTTAATAGAGCCTCCTAAACACATCTAAACTGAAAGAATGACCAAAAAACCAGAGAATTGCTGAAGATCGCCGGGCTGCAAACTGCCCACCTTCGCTGGTGTACGGGCCTGAAATCTCCAGTAAGCTCCATGGCTGCAACCGGTTGCAAATCTCAGTGCGCATCTGTTGAGCCCAACTGAAACCCGTCAATCTTGCCACATTGCTTTACAATGTGTGATTAGCTGGTGATACTGTCACGAAATCCTGTGTGTAATACTCCAGAAACGGACTGAAAAGGATATATCGCGTTCGCTGATCACAAAGACGCCTTACAAAAAGTACTATACAAATGCAGCCTTGAGAAAGGAGCTTGCTATGAGTGAGGGCCAGTTCGATCTCACACTTGCTGAGGGGAAAGCCCGTAATCGAGACGTGTGTTTGGGGATCCCAATTAGTTTCTCGATAGGTTTTTGAATTCAAGAATTATGTGGTTGAATTTGAGGTGTTCAAAGTGGAGTACCTAACAGGAGGAGTCTTGTTGGCGTTTGTCCAGGACGTTATCAAAAGTTTTGATTTGTGAAACCTTTTTCTCGTTACTGAGCGTTCGAGTTGACCAAGTAGGAACGTCAAAGTTGATGGAAATTTACCTTGCGCCGGTCGCGTATTGAATTTTTCCACAAGTGTTACTTTGCATTACACGTTTTTCAGGAAGCAGGATTCTAGAGCGTTTATCGAGAGCATCCTGAAGATTGATGGAAAATCTCTCTTCTTGAAGGACTTTTCAGATCGAATGAAGTCACTACCAAATCTCATTCGAAGGCTTGTAAAAGGTGTTCGAATTAATTTTATTTGTTCAGACAACGTTTGAACACCAGGCCGAGATACGAAGATTGTAAGACCATAAGCGAAAAAGCCCCGAATATTTGGATATTGGAGAATGCAACTCGCTGGCTTTCGATAATTAAAATGATTCAGGGGGTTTCTTTATTTCAGAGAGAAGTCAACTCTGTATGGGCACAAGTTGGGCGCCTCGATAAGGAAGACCAAAAGCATTTGGGTCTCGAAAGGTTCGAAATTAGCGAGCTCGAATGGGAATACTTAGGGACTTTGCACCTCTTTATCTTCATGCTAACAAAGAATCTAATATTAGCTTGACCATTCCTCACGTTCATAATCTTCTCGAAAACCTCAAAAATTTGAACACGGAACTGCTCAAACACTCGAATCCGTATCTTGCTCAAGAACTCGATGCTTCTTACACAAAGCTTTATGGATACTTTCCTATTTATGAAAATGATCTTGGGGACATGAAGAACATTTTTCTCACAACCGTACTTCCCAGATTCAAGCTCAAGTTTTTCGAACAAAAGAATTTTACAGGAGATGTCGTTTCGGAGATCAAAAATTATTTGCAGATCGTTTTTTTGCGCTATAAGAACACTTTGGAAGGGAGTCAGAATCTTTCAGAAGCAGAGAACGACTCTCAAACTCAACTTATCGCTGAGCGTGATACCTCCGGCTGTTTTCTTGAAGACAAACTTTTTGACGATGAGTATGACGAACTTACGTCTAATTTAGAGTCAAAAAGAGAGTTTAAAGTCAAACAACCCAATCACTTTTATCGAGCTCGAGGAAAAGATTTTCCTGTTATTTCGAAAAGGGCCAAAGACTTTTTAGCAATTCCAGCGATGTCTGCGCCTTCTGAAGCATTATTTTCACAAATGGGCGATGTGGTTACAAAGAAAAGAAATAAATTTGCTGGCGCGTAGAACAAAGATGTTGGCGTTTCTCAAGTATCGGGCTAATTCTGTGGGCTTTGAGAAAATTTTGGAAAAGATCGAAGACATTGGTGAAGAACTGGGGCACGAGGTGGAAGAAGTGCTGGGGGATGACCTGGGGAATGACCTGGAAGAAGTGCTGGGTGGAGAGAACGAAGTGCTGGATGAAGAGCTCGTTTCAGCAAAGGGAAGCAGGTGATCGTATCAGACTTAAATGTTGCAAATAGTTAGAATAAACAAACTTCTTGTACAAATCATGGTTATCATGACCTAAAAATTAGATTCAGAAAGGCTTTGGTGCCTACTTTTGTTTTTACATGTAAAAAATCGTGAAAAAGATGAGCACCTTCCAAACATAAGAACTTTATCGTAAATATTTACGTTTTCATCGTAAATGATAGAATATCGTAAATGTTTACGATGTTTACGATCGTGATGGGTCTCTCATCGTAAGGCGTCGTAAACGACGTTAACGACGCTTACGAATCAACACTGAGATGAAGGGGAGACGCAAATGCGGTCATTTAAGGCACTCTTAGCCGATTTTCCCGCTTGTTTTGTGCCCTCGCGCAAACCTTAATGCAGATATTAAACTTTTCAAGTACTTCAACCTGTGTGGGCTTATTCTAAGCATCGATCTTGAGAAAGTCTACATCGAAATTCCCATTTCTGTCGTGAATAATGCGCTCCGCATATCGGCGCCATGCCTATGTCCTCCAAGCTGGTGCCTAAATTAAGCCAGACCAGACGCCATCAACACCCGATAATCAAGATTCAAACTGCGCTTCCCCCTTTGATCCTCATCAGAATCACATATAAACTGAGAAAATGGCAAAACAAGCAAAAAAATGCTGAAAATCGCCGGGCTGCAAACTGCCCACCTTCGCTGGTGTACGGGCCTGCAATCTCCAGTAAACCATGGCTGCAACCGGTTGCAAATCTCAGTGCGCATCTGTTGAGCCTGTTCATAGACCCGCGTCAATCTTGCCAGATTCCTTTACAATGTGTGACTAGTTGGTGATGCTGTCACTAAAAATACTCCAGGAATGAATCACAAAAGGATCTATTGCGCTCGCTGATCACAAAGACGCTTTACAAAAAGTACTATACAAATGTGGAAGCCTAAAGAAAGGAGCTTGCTATGAATGAGGGCCGGTTCGCTCTTTTACTTGATGAGTGGAAAGCCCGTAATCGAAACATGTTTTAGAGGATCACGTTTAATTTTCTCGACAGTTTTCTGAATTCAAGAATTATGTGGTTGGATTTGAGGTGTTCAAAGTGGAATCCTTAACAGGAGAAGTCTTGTTGGCTTTTGTTCAGGACGTTATCAAAAGGTTTGGTTTGTAAAACCGCTACTGAGCTTTCTACTTGACCAAATCAGAAGTAGTAACGTCGAATTTAATGGAAATTTACCTTGCGCCGGTCGTGTATTCAATATTTCCACAAATGTTACTTTGCATTACACGTTTTTCAGGAAGCAGGATCTAGGCGTTTATCGAGAGCATCCTGAAGACTGATGGAAAATCTCCCTTCTTGAAAAATAATTCAGATCGAATGATGAAACTCACCAATTTCATTCGAAGGCTTGTAAAAGGTGTTCGAAAATATACATTTCTTCAGACAACGTTTGAACACCAGGCCGAGATACGAAGATTGCAGGACAAAGCCAAAAAGTCCGGAAACTTTGATATTGGAGAATGAAACTCGCTGGCTTTCGACATACAAAATGATTCAGGGGGTTCTTCATTTCAGAAAGACATCAACTATGTATTGGCATAAGTTGGGCGCTACGATAAGAAAGACCAAAAGCACTTGGGTGTCGAAAGTTTCGAAATTAGCGAACTCGAATGACAAAACTTGGGGAATTCTTACCGCATTTTAAAAATTTTTGAAGCCCCAACCCTTCATCTACAAGTCAACAAAGTATCTATCGGCTTGACCATCCCTTATGTTCATATCTTCTCGAGAACGTTAAGGGTTTAAACACGGAACTGCTCAAACACACAAATCCGTATCTTGCCCGAGGACTCGATGCTTCTTACACAAAGCTTCATGAATACTTTTTCATTTATGAAAAAGATCTTCAGGACATTATCCCAGACTCAAGCTCAAGTTCTTCGAACAAATGAATTCCGCAGGGGATATCATTTCGAAGATTGGAATTTATTTGCAGTTTGTCTTTTACGCTATACAGACACTTTGGAGACGACGGAATTCTTGAGAAACACAGAACGAGCCTCAACTTATCGCTGAGCGTGATAGCTCCGGCTGGTTTCATGAAGACGAACCTTTTGATGATGAGTATGACGGAATTCGGTCTTTTCTGGAGTCAAAAATAGAGTTAAGGTTCAAAAACCCAACAACTTTTATCGAGCTCGAGAAACAGATTTTCCTTTGTGTCTAAGATGGCTATAACTTTCTAACAATTCCAGCTATGTCTGCGCCGGCAGAATCCTATTTTTCAAAATGCGGCGAGATGATCACAAAGAAGAGGCATCAAGTTTTATCAGCCACAACCAAAATGATGGCAGTGGTCAACGACAAGTTGAGGAAAAGAAGGCCAGATGACTTCGACCTGGGCGCTGATAATGAGAACACTGAAGATGACTTGGAGTTATGCGACCAGGTTGCGAAAGAGATCAAGGACGATGATGATGATGATGATGATGAGATGGAAGTCGACGCTGGTGAAGTTGTCGAGATCAATTGAGTACATGCATCCTTAATGATCGGATAGATTCGCTATTTTCGAGCAGCTCTATTTAAGCACGAAACAGCTCATGTCATCACACATCACTCAACTTGACAAGAATGAAATACGTTGCGCTTAGATCTCTACGAATACAGTATCGAAGTAATTACATAAATCCATAATATCAACACATTTTCAAAGTGATAAGTGGAGAGGTTGCCCACAAATAAGAGTGATTTAGCTACTTACTGTCTCATACTAATGAAGATTATGGTACCGTAATATTTGATTTTAGATAAGGTTAATGCTGAGTATAAAGACTATCCCATGGTCTTATTATAGTGTGGCTCCTTTGGTTGCTTTCATAGATATTTCTGAGAACATGAAGACTGTTCAAGAGCAAGCTGCGGAGATAAGAAAGATAGAGAGAATAAGAAGAAAATTGCTGATTATCAGTTATGTGTTTATGGGTCTTTCTAATTTAGCTTTGCCTTCTGGGATTGCTGTTGGTTCTGCGGTCGAAATTGCAGGCTTAATAGCCACCGAAATTGCAGAGTATAAATTAACTGGAAAGATTTCAGGTGAGTCTTTCGCTTTTGGTTTAGTGGGTATTATTGCGCCTTTTGTTAGAACTCCGACTGCTAAATAAGTTATTTAGCAATTTTCGGTAGCGTGTTTTAGATTTGTATTCGCTGCGGTAAGATTATGAACAATGTACGAAAAAGTTACGAAAACATTACGAAAAATTACGGGGAGGTACGCTACAATTACGCTAGAGTTACGATTTACGATTTGATGGTGATTACGATGGCTCTCAAACGTAATTTGAGAAATGGTGGTGATTACGCCGGCCTCGAATCTTGTAAATCGTAATTCTGGCGTAATTCTGGCGTAACGCGCAACACTGCCACTACATGCCTGCCGTTAACGACCAGAACGACGCCTCACCCGGTAAACACCCGTGCACCGCTACCCGCGACACTCGCCTTCTAAATGACTGCCACTCTTATCACCCACTCCTTTCTTCTTTAACTTCACACCAATTAATAATTACAATGGCGTTCAAAATCGCAGACGTGATTTCGCGAATCGCCATCCCCGCCGGTGTGCTCATCACGCTTGGCCAGCTGGCGCTCTATGATGTCGAGGGCGGCAAGAGGGCGGTAATTTTTGACCGGTTAAAGGGTGTGCAACCTAGCGTAATCGGGGAAGGCACGCACTTTGTCATCCCCTGGTTACAAAAACCGATCATCTACGACGTGCGCACAAAACCAAAAACGATAGCGACCACCACGGGGTCCAAGGATTTGCAGAATGTGCTGTTGACGTTGCGCGTGTTGCACCGTCCCGAGGTGCGCAACTTGCCGACCATCTACCAGACTTTGGGGCTTGACTACGACGAGCGCGTGTTGCCTGCGATTGGAAACGAGATTTTGAAGAGTATTGTTGCGCAATTCGACGCTGCCGAGCTCATCACCCAGCGTGAGGTTGTGTCTGCGCGGATCCGCCAGGAGTTGGCCAGACGAGCCGCCGAGTTCAACATCCGGCTCGAGGACGTGCTGATCACGCACATGACGTTCGGCAAGGAGTTCACGAAGGCCGTTGAGCAGAAGCAGATCGCGCAGCAGGACGCCGAGCGCGCGCGGTTCTTGGTTGACCGCGCCGAGCAGGAACGTAAGGCGTCGGTGATCCGCGCCGAGGGCGAGGCCGAGGCAGCCGAGACTGTGTCTCGCGCGTTGGCCAAGGCCGGTGACGGCTTGTTGAAGATCCGTCGCCTCGAGGCGTCGAAGGACATTGCCGCCACCTTGGCCGCGTCGCCAAACGTGTCGTACTTGCCTTCTGGCGGTGTTGGCGGCGACAGTGGAAGCGGCAGCAGCAGCAACAGCTTGTTATTGAACGTCAACCGATGAGTTGACTGTCCTGCCTAATCTTGTGAATAGACGACTTACGAATACTACAAAGAATGTGACGATCGATCCGGGCCGTAGAATACAGGGTAATTGATTTGAGAAGGCTGGGAAGGTTATCGGAGATCAGTGAAGACCAATGTCGAATGAAGTACATTCTGACTAAAGGGGCTGGTATTTAAGCAGATGCATCGTTGCTACTTCTGAATCGTGACGACTTGATGTAAGCTACTCGAGTGGACCGGCGCTCGCTTTTCACATGATGAAGCAATTAGTTTCTGACTATGAATCGGAAACCAGGGAGATTAGAATCAGCGCACCGTATACGCGGTTATAGGAAACTGGCCATGTTGATTGCAGGTCAGATCCATGCAAACGGTTTGTTTGAAAATCTAGTTCTTCTACATGATAGCATGACTGGAAGAATGAAGATATGGGGCTTAGAGGATAGTTCACAATGTTCCAAAGTCACTTGATAGGGGAATAAACACTGGGCGACAGCACTCTCATTTGCACCCAATGAGCAGATCTACACCAGAAAGACAAAAGCTCCTACAACGTCAAATTTCATTACTACTGGGGGCCAAGATAATCGGTAATTGGAGTGTGCCGTGAAGACGAGCTCTTTCTTAACAATCACCCTTACACTATGAGCATAAATGAGAGGAGGCAGATCTCTCAGAAGACGAAGACCGCGTAAATTACCATCACAAAATTGATACAAGCAGCAACGGCTCGCCTAATTGAGCGATTACTTCAAAACTTGCAAAACTTCTTGGATTCGTCGGCTACGCCTGCGACTGCAAGGTCCGTGTTGAGTAACTGATCACAAACAAAGCAGAGTCAACGATCCTGCTTTCGCTTTGCAAGCGGTCTTTCGTAAACTCAAGGTCCTCCGGTGATAACGGTCTTGGGATTTCAGAGGTCCACGATCAATTTCCACCGTCGTTCTTGGTGATAATTTCGGCAAGAACAGCTCTATCATGTAGCTCTTGTGCTACGTCGCGGGCACGACAGTACATTCTTTTTGCACGTCGACTTCATACATATTAACTTGTGAAAGAGCTCATTCATCTATTGAAAAAAGCTGACGATTACTCATCAATTTTTCATGTTACGCCTTTCTGACTCTTTGAGGATGTAACAGGGCTCTATTCTTGTAATTATGCCACTGAAGGGTGGTCGAAATCATCCTTACACTCTGTAGTATGAGCTCGGAAAAGAACACCTATTGACAACTGTTGTTTCGAAAGTTTACGATTACGTGTAAGAGATGAACTAAAGACAGGTCCGAATCAAACGGATGGTTTATTTTCTGCATCGAAGTGATCTGAAGTCACTGTTCCGTCTTCTCAGGAGAATCCTTTAAATCCAATTGTACAAGGCTATCAATTCAATCTGACACCAAGGAATGGCATGAACCGAATACTGGGCAGACTTTCGGACACAATAAGAGGAAGTTTTTCATGTAATCGAATGGGATATCCCGGATTCTCCACATTTCACCTGATGTCATCAATCACCATCGTCTAGAGTCCTGTTCGGTCCATCCATCATTTCCAAACGCTTCTTCCTCATAGAGATGCACCACTTGACTATAGCCTTGAGGGCAAATGACACATGAAAGACTATTCAAATCAGAAAACATAACGCCGCCGAGACTCAAAACACTCGGACTTTCAAATATAAAATGAGGGGGGCTTTGAGCGTGGCCATTGCTTCTAACTCATGATATGAGTTGATAGAGACAGCTTTGGCTTCCTTCATTCAAGTGCATCTACCTTCCCACCCATACGATTTCGCCACTCCCCACCTTCGGCTCCGAAACCATAATTTCATTATTCTAACGAATAATACACCACTGAACAAGAAAAATGAATCATTTCAAAGTGAAATCTCACAAACTACATATCTGGCACATACTCAAAGTTGAAGAAGTTCTTGGAGCATACTCGGGTCAGAACGGACTGACACGACTTGCAGAAGCGGAGAGGGTAAGGAGGAGAGAGTAAGGCTTGGGAAAGTCGGGCTCTTTCGCTACTCAGTGCCTTTTCCAAGATGTATTATAGGTTTTTCTATAGAAGTATAGATTTTGTAGCTTCAGGTGGGTGCCCCCTTTAGTACAATTGATTCTTTAAACAAAAAAATACTCAAGCTCGGTCTTGCTGAAAGTATCCGAAAACGAAGAGTATACTGTATTGTTACAATAAGTTTTGAAAATGGGGTGAAAAATCGGACCAGATCTCATCGATACGCGGAAGGGGTGTAGGTGTCAGCAAACCAATTTTTGTGCCATTTAACATTTTTTTGGTAAGAAAGGAATCACACACATTAAATAGTATATTCAGCCTGACTATGAATTGCGTAAAAAGCTTCTTAAATAACTTTGGACTGCAATCGGCGGAAGAAGGTTTTGCTTTTTCTGTGCTGAATTACCTTTCGACTTGCTTTCGTCAATCTCAAAATACTCAGCAATATCTTTGGGCAAATTATCCAAGTCTTGAAGTATTTTGGTACCCAAAATTGTTTCTCCCTTCGATTTTCCGGACGTTTACGCCTCTCTAGCCTTCAGGTACAACACATTTTGGAATTCATATATCTGACGGAAAACGAATTACCATGGGCCGATAACTTGAAACTAAATGAAGAATGGTCCATAATAAGAGTAAAAGGTTGAAGAACAGTATAGAAATCTTATCAGGTTAGAACACCTAATTATATGCCTATGCAAGACTATAAAACAGCTGTTTATCACCAAAATAAATGAATATATCTAAAAGAATAACATAGCATTGATACAAGAATATAAAAATTGAGCTTGACATCAGCTCAAATACAATAAAAGAATTGTAGAACAAGTGTATACGAAAATATATCATCTTATAGAGGAAAAGACCATGACGAATTCGAAGAAATTTGTGAATCTTTCAGCAAATATACAAAAAAGAAGGAAAAATAATAGAAGATATATACAATGAAACAAAGAAAACAACAGTAGAAAAAAAAATTGCATCTAGCATTGAGTTACAGAACTTGGTATAACGCAAAGAGAGAAAGTCAGGGCCAATGGCCAAATATATCCAATATAAAAACAAAAAATTCAGTGGAATACCCAACAGGTTCGGGTATACACTACTATAACCCAGAAAAGTACATAGGATTGACAACAAGAACAAGCGGTTTTCTGCATCTCGTAGATATACGATGCAAGAGCGCATGGAGGAGGCAAAGTGTACGTCTCAACTGAACCGCAACAGAATCTCCAATGAGTAGTGATTTTCACAAAAAAAGTAATAAGAGTCATGGATTGGGCCTCGGCGCCAGCCGCCAAGCTCGAGTTTGCCCGTCTTTGGCTTCTGAATGTGCACACCTTACGGCCCGAAGAACTACACAAGAATTGCACTGACATCGGCGTAGATTCGATGTTCTGCCGGCCAGCACACACTATTTTTAATATCTGATTCAGGGAATAAAGTGGAATTTGCAGCTGACTGTCACATCGGGTTTGAGTCTGAAGCAGGCTTGTTAGGAAGTAGTATTTTTCGCGAATATTATGTTTTAGCATTCTTAATATTTTTTCAAAAAGTATTCAAGCATTTTTGTACATGGCGAAGCGGGCAGTTCGAAGCGGGCAGTCCGAAGCCTGGGAGACCTTCGATCTGTTCGAGGGTTTACGCCCTATTCCGCTGTTGGCAAAGGTCTCAATGGCGGTCTCGGATCGTAAGCTGAGGTCCACGATAATAATATTCTCCTTCAACCCGATCCTGCTTTCTTTGTCTCATTGGCATCTCTTAGCCGAATGCCTGAAAAAAACCCAGTTTTTGGATTCGAGTCAATGGAAAATCCGACCTGTTCGCGTGAATCGACAAAGTGAAGCCAAATAAAAGAGCTTGGGGGTCAAATCATGATTGGAAGATATCGGGAACACATTGAAACATTTTGCACCTTACTTGGACTCTCTGAATCTACAATGAAAAGGCCCTAAGAAAGGATCAGACAGCAGGTTGATAATACCGCATGTGGCACAGATATATACTTTGCTCGAGGGAGCCCACATTCCACGATTCAAGGAGACTCATCCCTTACTCGCTGTGAAATTTCGAAACGCGTGCTACACTATCCGGTCTTATCGAACCCCCAAAATATCTATAGAACAAGACAATTCTTGATACTCGTTTGAATTGGACTTTCTCATGAAACATGGCTTACCATCAACTTTCCAAAAGCCGATCAAGGAGCTCCATTTGAACTCGTTCGGACTATGACAAGAAGCTCCCACTTCATGCACGGAAAAACCAAAACCAAGATGGCTCAGATCGGTATCCATCATTGCCAAATGTTTTCATGAAGAACGATTCGATCGCAAATTGTCGTAAATTACCAATGTATCAAGACGAAAAGAGACAGGATGAGGTCTGTAATGTTGCACGATTCTACAGAGTAAAGCTACGTTTCCCGCCATTCATGAGATGGCAAGAGACTTTTTATACTCCAGCGATGTCCTCGCCGTCTGAGTCGCTTTTCTCCGAGGTGAAGTGCATGCTAACGGACGCAAGAAGAAGATCACTACGAGAGACAATTAAAATGCTGCAAATACTCAAGTCGGGGGACGATATTCCGGATCCAGATCTTGATGAGTTTCATCTTCAGGTAGAAGAAGAAGGCCAATCCACGATTGATCAGAGTGTTTCGCAAAATCATACATTTAGATTGTGATAAAAGAGACTTTCGCCCTTTGACTAAATTGAGGGAAACCCAAAAGAAGAGCTGAACGAGAATGATCCATACTATCTGGATGACGGAGATGGAGAGAAGGTGGAAGATCACGGAGATTCTGAAGCCAGTGATAAGCTGTACGAAGAGCCTTTCTTTATTTCGGATGACGACGAAGTTAGTTTCGAAATCGAATTAAAGGGATAAATATGCGGGTCTTGTTTGGACATTCTCGCGATTTTGATCGGTTGTCATATGGAGATCCTTCGCTCTCCCCTATTCGTGTGGAGATGCACCTTCTTGAAGGAATACTAAAAGTTCTTGCATGAAAGCTGCTAAAACTAGAATAATAAGTTTGAATAGTTCCAAATAGGCTATTGCTATTCTCTTGAAAGTATCGAGGAACATAGATTTGGATGTCCATGCTGAGATGGTACCAGTAGACCATGATTTTGGAATCATGAAGGTTAGCGGAGATCCGAGCACTGATTGCATTCGACTGGAACAAGAACTAACAAATTCATCGGACATCAAGTCCGAACGGCCGCAGCTTTTGCGGCCACCTCGAAACCTCCTCAACGCGTCACAATCCTTAAGCACCCTTCAAAGAGCAATGTCCAGGACTCGACTCCCGAGCCCCATGCTATTTACACCACCTTTCAACGCTACAACTCCAAGTCAACCCGCTCTTCATACGCGCCGGGAGTCGTCACTTTTCCCTTTTGAATCAAAGCCTCGATATCTGCGATTTCCTTTATGCAAGTGCTGGTCAAATTGCGGGTTTCGCTGGATGTGCCTCCTACCGCAATGTCGTCTTCGACCCTCACACCAATGCCCTGGAAATGCCTGGGCCACTTGTCGTTTAGTGGTATGTACAAGCCGGGCTCGATTGTGACGACATTTCCCTTAACCAAATTGGCTGTTCTTGATACACTGGGCACATCGTGCAAATCTAGACCCAAATGATGGCCAATATAGTGGGGGAACAATTCTCTCGAGACCTCCAGCCGCGTGATCTCGGAGAATCCCGGTAAGTCACGAAGACCCTGAACGAGAGTGGTCACGGCCAAATCGTGCAAGCTTTGCAACGAGTGCCCGTTATTTGCAGAACATTGGTCGATGCACGCTTTGTTCGCCGCGAGCACCACGCTATAAATGTCTCTTTGGGGCTCGGAAAAGCCTTTGGCCGAGTTGGGCCATGTTCTCGAAATGTCGGCGCAATAGCCACCCAATTTTCCGCCCGCATCGATGAACACGGTCTCGTCTTCATAGAGCAAATCGTCGTTACGCGTATAATGGAGCGTCAAAGCGTTTTCGCCACT
Organism: Metschnikowia corniflorae; assembly: GCA_030581935.1. Classification (NCBI taxonomy): domain Eukaryota; kingdom Fungi; phylum Ascomycota; class Pichiomycetes; order Serinales; family Metschnikowiaceae; genus Metschnikowia; species Metschnikowia corniflorae. The sequence goes on along the minus strand of JAKTWD010000523.1, from coordinate 292,969 downwards.
GGCGACAACCGGTATATATGCCTGGCGATCGCACCCGCCTTTGACAAACGCGTACTCGAGATACTTAGCCAATGTTTTTTCCGTTTTGAAAGGCTCGCCGGACCCAACTCGGGCTATTGCGGTATTGATGGCGCGTCCTGAAATCTCGCCTGCCACGCCCATGACTCGAATCTCAGAGTCGGACTTGATCAGGCGCTGTTGGGCTAAGATCGGCTTCAACAGGCGCACAGGCTTTTTCAGCGCCTCGAGAAGCGCCGAAATCGTGGCTGATCGAGCAGAGTTTGATCCCAACAGGAAAAACGAGGAGAACTTGCCGGAAACACCACCTTTACTGCCCGGACCCTTCCCCTTGTCGTCATAGTATATATGCTCGTTTCGGCGGATGATGTCTCGAAGCTGAGAGTCAATTTTGTTCACGTCGTCCACCTCGTCTGCGTTGAAATAGTCAAATGCGCCTTCGAGCCCGTTTTTATCGCCCTCCCAAAGATCCGTCGCCGCGTTTTTGGGAGGCACAAACATGTGCAACACCACGTCCTCGTCGTTGCCGTTCTGGGCGACTTTCTCAACCACGGCCACTGAATCGGGGCTGAGCCACCCGGTCAAATAGTACAAGTCGTTGTCCTGCTGGAATTCATAGAAGACGCTACCCGAACTGTGCTGGATCTGGTTGCCCACTAGTATCGCTGCCGACTTTGCAGGCAATGCATTAGCGAGCGAGAGCCTACGTTGGTAGTACTCGAGTGCAGTTATTCCGGGCGTTAGATGACCCGGAGTCGGAATAATGTGTCTCCGCGTCTCATGCATGGGCTGGCCCGTTTTGTAGGGCACAGAGAGGGGCGGGCGGGAGGCCAAGTCGGATTTGAGCCGGCGCAAAAGCGGCCATTTGGACCACAGCATGACAGAGGTTGCAGGCTCGGAAAAAGAACTTGGGTCTGCGGAGGTAGGCCGGATAAATTTCGGTGTGCATGCATATGAGGTCATAACGAGATCGAATGTGCCTCGCGCCGCACCGTGCGTCTTTGGCGCGCAGGCCGACTGCCGCATGCATCAGCCGACCGCCGACTCCAACATATCAAAAGGGGTATCAGCCGACGCTTTACCCACCGCTTGCATGGTGTACGTCCTAAACCCGCATAAAGGAGTATGCTTTGTTGCAGACAAGCGCGTGGAGAAGCATACTGCCTATTCGGACGGACTCGATCAGTTCGACTGGAATCTGGTGCTCCCGCATGTCGATATTCCCAAAGTGGCCGCCGAGGATGCCTCCGAACGGCCGAAAAAAACGGGGAAAGAGGCACGTAAAGAGAAGAAAGAGCTGAAAAGACAAAACAAGATCTCACAGAAGGCCGCAGCTATTCAGTCGAAATTATCCCGCTCGGGCACACCGTCGCCGCCGCTGTCGGAAAGCGACGATTTCAACCCGTACCTTGCGAAGAAACACATCAAAGACCTCTATTCGGAGATTGCGAAAGTGGCCAAAGACGAGGAAGACATGAAGCTTTCGAAGGTCGCCCTGGTGGACATCTACAAATCCGATGTGCAGTTTCTCTTGCCGGGAGAATGGCTCAACGACAACAACATCTCGTTCATGTACGAGATGATCAGCACCTATTTCATAAAGGAGCATGCATTTGGCTTCCACATTCAGCTTCTTTTCCCGTCTCTCATCCAGTTGTTCTTGCATTACCCGGTCGAGGAGGATCTCCAGGCAATACTCCCCGTGAAGGAGTTGGTCAAACTGAAGTTGGTGTTCATTCCTTTCAACTTCATGGATTCCTCCGACTACGTCGACATGGAGGGCGCCAATAATGGGGACCACTGGGCGCTCTGTGTCCTCAGCATCCCTGAGAAGACACTTTACTTGTATGATTCGATGCTTTTTGACGGCGAGGAGGACGAGAAGCTTCTCCATAAGTTTGCCGTGAGGCTTCAAAAAGCGCTTTTCGGCCCAAAGGATAGAATCACCGTCATGAAGATGAAGTGCGCCCAGCAACAGAACTTCGACGATTGCGGCGTGTTCTTGATCATGTTTTCATGCTACTTGATCGCCCGGCTCTTGTCTGGAGAACCGACCGACCTCAGCATTGCGAATGTGAAGTTCAATCCGATGAAGGCGCGGCTCAAGATGCTAGAGATTGTGTGCAAGCTTTCGATAGAGGCACAGACCCAAATAGAAGAATAGGGTATGCGTCAGTCACGTGAAGTACTTGCGGATCAACAAAGTCTTCATATGCGCAGCGGCAGCATCCGCTTTGGCCTTGTGATCAAGAGTTTCGATCTTTTCAGCGAGTATCAGCTCTTTTTGCTGGTCCGTCACCGGAAGATTCATGAAAGCGTCCTTTTCCTGGTCAAAAAAGACGTTGGATTCTCCGAGACCCAACACCGCAAGCAGCATGATCAAATTGTCGGAGACAGCGGCTCTGGTGCTCTCACTTGCGCCTTCATAGCCCAACCTGTCGATCATTTTAGCCCTGGGGATGCATTCGCAAATGGAAAGGATCAACAAGAAAGTCTTCAAGTCGACGACCGAGACCACATAGTCCCAAAACCCGCCTCTAGATTTCACGGGTAGGCCATACGAGATTTCGGCGTCTAGGGAGGCCAAAAGCCGCGGTGTCCAGCTAGATTTTGCCGTGGCAAATTGCGCTTCCGAGAGCTGCCTCAAGACTTCATACAACTGGGCCTCAACTCGAGTGTTTCCCGTGCACATATCGATGACAAGTTCATTGTGGCGGAAGTTCAACTCCTTAAACGGTTTAGACGCGATGCTGGCGATCTGATAGAAAATGAGCGTTTGCGAACAAAGATGCACGCTTCTCAACAGGTCGAAGTCATTCTGAAGCCTCTCGAAGTCAGCACAGAACTCGGTGAACCTGTTTTCTTTAAACTTAGCTAATGCACAGTACCACTGCACGAGTCTCCCGAATTTCTGCTCGTTTTTGACTCTTTCTACTATCTCCGAGCGAGCCCCACTAGTGCTCTTTACAAACTCGCACGATTTGTCGTGATAAGCCCTGCATTTTCTCTCAATTTGAGTCCATTTCAAAGTGGGCGAAACCTCCTCCGTGTGCACAGCCAGATTTTCTGTTTCTACCTCCAGCGGAAACCAGAGCAGCCCATAGACAACCGCCACGATCTGGTAGAACAAAAACTCAAAGTACCGGTTTGCGGCAAACAGCGAAACATCCGAACATTGCCCTATAAAGTGCACCAGAAGAGTCACCTTGTTCAAGAGATGGCGCAAGTTTGTAAAGTCCCCTGCGATATATAGCCGCTGGAACTGAGGCACAAACTTGTCGAAAAAGTCGGTTTTCTCCGACTGCCCTACGTACTCGTCTCCCATAAAAAGCTCTTGTTGAGCCACTCGTTCAATATCTGCTGCCCATTCTTCCCCATATTTCGGAGTCGCCAGCCCGTTCTCCGATACATGACACAGGTAGATTTCCGAGTAATCGGGATGAAGAGCATGAAACTGGTCCATCAAGTGAAGGGCGGTTTTGGCCAATTCGCATTTAATTTGCGTATCTGTAGTCGCCTTGAGCTTATGGGCGACCGAGTGTATCGCGAGATAGTCTAATCCGGACATGGCAATATTTATTAGACTTTGTCCTGAAATAGTATATGCACCAAACTGCTCTTTGTCAAGTCAGATTTGTGGTTTTCGTGCACGGAAAGTCATACAGCGAGGTAGATAGAGGTTCTGACGCGATTATGGTCCATTAGAGTAGCGCGAAAATAGCTAAGGTTCACGTTGATGGTGGTGATCGTGCGAGCCAAAAGATATATTTGAGCTCTTGATAATTTTCTTCTCTAATTTCGGAGATTTATTTTCTTCTTCTTGAACATTTCTGAGTCTCGTTGAAATTATTAGGTGTAGTGACATTGATATGGCGATACTATTGAACGTGGAAATGTTTGTCCCAGCGAAAAAATGGACCGGGTACCAGTGTGCGCGTTACGCCAAGGTTACACCAAATTACGATTTACGAAATTAGAGGCCAACGTGATTAACACCATTTCTAATTACGTTTACGGAAGTCATCGTTATCACCATCGTAATCGTAAAGACCTAATCTTAGCGTAACTGTGGCGTAATATAGCGTAATTTTTCGTAATTCTCTCGTAAATTGTTATCTAACCGCAACAAATTCAAATCTAAAGTATGGAACACGCTACCGAAAATTGCCATAAGACGAATACTACGGACCATAATCTTCATTAGTATGAGACAGTGATTAGCTAAATACTCTTATTTATGGGCAATCTTTCCACTTAACACCTTGGAATGTGTTGAAATTATGGATTTATGTATTCACTTCGATACTGTGTTCGGAGAGATCTTAGCGGAACGTATTTTGTTTTTCAAGTTGAGTGATGCGTGGAGAAATGAGCTGTTCCGTGCTCAAATAGAACTACTCGAAAATAGCGAATCTATCGATCATCAAAAATGCATGTACTCAATTGATCTCGCCAACTTCACCAGCGTCGACTTCCATTTCATCATCATCATCCTCATCATCATCATCATCCTCATCATTGTCCTTGATCTCTTTCGCAACCTGGTCGCATACCTCCAAGTCATCTTCAGTGTCCTCATCATCAGCACCCAGGTCAAAGTCTTCTGGCCTTCTTTTCCTCACCTTGTCGTTGACCACTGCCATCATTTTGGTTGTGGCTGGTATGAATTTATTTTTCTTCTTTGTATCACATCGCCACATTTTGAGAAAAAGGGTTCTGCCGGCGCAGACATAGCTGGAATAGCCATAATGTCTTTTGTAAGCTGATAAAGTATAGAAATTATCTCTTCCTGCTGCGATATTAATCGGCGATATCGACGTTTTCAGTTTTTTTCAGAAAGGTGGGCCGCGAATTCGTTTTCTTCGTCCCCAGACCCTTCATGGTCACTAAGATAAGGGAAGTTTACTCTGCCTGGCCGGTTGTCACTTCATGAGCCGTGTTCGACAGCTACCTCATTTTGCAATCTCTTTGCTCCGTAGTGCTTTTCGTAAAGTTTGAACAAATCTTCCAAATTTTTCATGATGCAACTTACCAAGACACGCGGGAACGATTCTCTGGTCTCAAAATATTTGAGTTTGTGCTTCGGATCAAGAGCGGTGGCGATATAGAGGATAGCCCTGTCACCAAGATCTGAAAGCAGGTGAACGCTGTTTCGATTCATTGGAGTTGAATTCAGCCTGTGAACAAGACTCATCCGAAGAGATATCCGTCATCGTAATTGAGCACGCAGAATGGTAAAACTGGGCTTAAGAGAAGGCAGCGTGAACGAGGTGAGTTGTTCTCGTTTCTTTTTTTTTTCAATCAACAAGCGTGGAGCATTCAACTCTCACAAAATTGACGGCCGTGAACACGTGCATGTCAAGTGCTTCTGCTTAGGGCTTGAATCCAATATCTGAACAAGACAAGTGCAAGTCAAATGCTTTTGCTTAGGGCTTTAACCCAATATCTGAACAAGATGTGCAGCACCGGTGCCTCACTGGAGAAAGACCTTGAAAGACCGTGAAAATCGTAAAAAAAAACGTAAAAAAGTCAAAGCAAAACGTATTACGAAAAATTTAAGATGTGCGAAAATGGGAGTCGTCGTAATCGTAAATTGAGCGTCAAATTGTTCACCTACTAATAGGAAATGTGAGCTGGGTTTGGACCGACTCGAAACAGCTCAATTTTACCCCACAGTGGATGTCCCGGGATGGTACTTGAACTTAGTACGTGATGACCGTTCAGTCAGATGATAGGCAAGGCGCAAGCCGTAGCCAGAATCATACTGGGAAGCTGCTGACTCAAGCTCAACTGGGTATTTCAAGTGAAAAGTGGCCTTGTTGCTGCGATCCACATAAACTCATCCTGTATCGACTGGTTACGGGGTCCAAGTCCAGGAATGTAGAGCAGCCGGTGAGTGTTTCACTCCAGGTTGAGAACCACCGGTAAATGTTTCGGAATACGTGTTGCTTGGTGAAAGATTCCAGCTCAAATTAAAATTGGGGCAATGCCGGTTGCGGAACTACCTCGAATGCGGCGGCATTCAAAAGTGGTGCAATCAGGCCGATGCATCGTCATTTTTTCCCTAAGATCCGCTTCTTTGTCCTGTAGTCAAGACGAACTAGAGTTCCGCCAAAACTGGCCTGAACTCGAGCTTTATGATAATCTTGGTTTGAAAATAATATTGAGACCTCCGAAACAACAAAACAAGAAAAAGCTCGAGAATTTGTATTTCCTTTCGAGTTTTTCATAAAAGCAGCGAGACTGAACAAACCCCAGTTAATATAGTCAAGATGATTGAATCTCGCTTTTTCCAAAATTCATGATTTTGACATCTAATCAGAGTATAGTCCCGATCCATCTCAAAACATTTTGCAGCTTGCCTCAGCCTCCATACAACCCATTGAACAAGACCAGATAAATCCATGGAAGTCTCGATATTACTGCAGACCTTAATCCTCCATCGTTTAAGCGCGGTGTTTCATATCGAAGGACATGAAACATCAAGAACCCAAGTTGCTCGCTAATAATTCACTAATCCTCTAAAAGGTATAGATTGCTCAGCTGGTTCATCGTGGCCCATTGAGGCATACTAGATCTAGCCGATTTGATACTAATCTGATAAGTTAACACTCTCTTCTGATCATTTGATCCTTGCTCATCTGAAACTCCGCTGATTGAACCCGCCTCAGATCAACAACAGACTAGTACTGTAACTAGAACATATATGGTACAAAATCGACGCGAGACCCCAGCAGAAAGGAATCCACGTGTTCATCGTGAGTAGGCCCGCGCGGTATATGGCCGCCAAGATAGCACCTATGATCGCACCCACTATGAGCCCCTGAACCGCACCCATTATTACATACGTCACGGCTACAAAAAGTGGTTTCAACTCTGTGATTGGGTTTACGTGGGAGGAGGTCCGAAACCGGACCCGAGAGTTGTGCAGCACCATAATAGCCGCCGAGCCAACACCCACCAACGTGTACGCGCCGGTGAAAAAGATCAATACCCAGTAAACGGTGAAGGCCCAAATATCGCTCGTATAGTAGAGATAGTGGGCTTTTGTGTTTGAGAACACCCAGTAGAGACCCGGAAACACGGGGGCCGAATAGCCCAACGGCACATTGAGCGAGGAAATAAACACTCGCATACGGCCGTTTGGAAGGTCCCTTGTTTGGAATGATCAGATGATTGGGGTTGAGGGTTGAAGGTGAGGTTGGTGAGGTCACGTGAGCGCCACGTGACGGGCGGTGGTGGGGGCGTTCCGAGTATCAGGATAGAATTTATTAGGAAGAATCGATTGCTTATACTTTCGCGATATTGATAGAATTAGTAGGTAGTAAGTGTATTTGACTCGACGACACTGCCACTAATTTTTGTGGCATCACTTGAGCGTTTAAAGCCCGGGTAGAGCTACCCAATGCAGCGATTATTACCTTTGCGTGCCTCACCACTCACCGGCGCGACCACCCACCGGCGACATTACCGCTAGACGCTTTATATTTCCCCACTTTATTGTCGCTTTCTTTGATCAATTTTTTAGCACTGCCCTCTTTCAAATGAAGTTCGAAGTCAGCGCATTTCTGTGTCTGTTCTGGCGCAAAGATGACCCGAGACTGGATAAAGCTGCACGCTAATCAGTGTTGAGTCGCATCGTAGTTTCATCGTCAATTTCGTCAAAGCTAACGATATTTCGTTGTTGTTGCTATGATAACGACAGTCCTTAGTAATAAAACTGTTGAGCTTTACGATACATTAAGGATTTTCCGATATATTACAAGGTTTGCACAATGTCTATCAGGCTGGCTCTGGTTGTGTGGTATCATGGAAATCAAAGAAACTAAGAACATGGACTCTTGCAAAAAGACTATCAGTTTTGTGATCGTCTCGATATATCTCGCACAATCGTGATGAGAGTCGTAATGAAGATGTTTTGTCCCTATGCACTGATTCTTGGTCCCATGATATCCAAGTGAACGCTTGCATGTATCCACGCTGCAGGCATGTGAGTCTGTTTGTACAGCCGTGCTTTCAAAATCGCACGTTTGCAGGCCATCAAAGCTCATTGAGAAAAACCTGAGTTATTTTCGTGGTCCGCATAATCTTATTCACTTCTCGAGTCAAAATGGGACTTATTTCTTTCCAATACCTCTATTCCACCGTGGACCGTTAGGCCCTGTAGCCGAAGTCACAATAATCGAGTGCCGACAAAAGCGTCCAGCACTAGCGCTGTGTTTCTTCAAGCAAGACGCTCTCGCCCGTCTTGTCTATTCTCTTCTGCATTTTTATGATATTCAATGACACGAGAATCTATTGAAACCCCTCCAAGTGTGGAACTCAGTACGCCTCCTGATTCCATACCTTCCCGTACCCTTCCACTTATACATCAGCCGTGGTTCAATTTGGTTATTTCATAGTAGACTCAACCTGTATAAATCACAAAGGTGAAACACGTGTAAAGTCGAAATGCCAAAAGTGCACAGTGTTTTACACGCATTCCAGATATGTAAACACTTCCACTTCAGCACATCATATCCGAACTAAGCAAAATGTAAGTTGATTTCCCAGAGCGAGCAAGCGCATGAAGACATTAAAGATGACAAATAAATTGCCATGTTTCCATTCTTGCTACTGACCTTGTTAATGGGCTAAAGCTTTTGGGCCAACATACAACCGACTTTTACTCCATGGAGGACGAAAAGCTGTCAAACTTTCCCAGGAGAGATCAAGTGTAGAGGGTAACCCTGTGATCTACAGATTTTCAAGCCAAATTCATACACATGATTGTGGTCAATAATTCCTCGTATAACTTCTGTGACAATCCTGTCCTTAAATTCGGTGTGAAATCACTCAAGTTCGAGATAGCTGCAAGCGTATCAGCTTCAGGCCAGAAGATCAAAACGACGGCTGTGTACAACATCAATCACCGCGCCCTTTTTCGACATGATTTCCCAGTACTTGTTTGACACTGCCGTTGATCTCGATTGTGAGCGAGGCCTCAAAATTGTGAAAGTTGGAAAAAAGATATATATACCTACACCCCTTCCGCGTAGGGATGGGATCCGATCCTCAACATGACTGAATTTTGGCCTCATGTTTCTACAATGAGGGTTTTATTTTTATATATGTAAGCTATAATACCGGTTGTGCATTAATTTAGTGCTCTCTATACAAGTACACTCCACACAATAGCCTGCAAAAGACCAACAGCACGTGCAACAGGATCCCAAACAAATAAACAAATAAAAAAAATCAAAGAAACATTTAGTCATAAAACCCCATATATAAATAACAGCCACTGTATCCACTCGCTCCATTCATCGGCACCCCCAAGTCCACGTCACGTGACCACGCCACCGCGGACCACCAGACCTCAAACCACGAAACACCACCATCGGTTATCTAATACGCCAATATGTCCCGAAGATACGATTCCCGCACCACCATCTTCTCACCGGAGGGCCGCCTCTACCAAGTAGAATATGCGCAGGAAGCAATTGCCAACGCAGGCACCACGATCGGCATACTAGCCAAGGACGGGGTCGTGTTAGCGTGCGAAAAGAAGGTGACGTCAAAGTTGCTTGACAGCGACGGCACCGCGGAGAAAATCTATAATTTGAATGACCAAACCGTGTGTGCGGTCGCCGGGATGACGGCCGATGCGTCGATTCTCGTAAACCACGCCCGTGTGGCCGCCCAGCGGTACTTGAAGACGTACAACGAGGAGATCCCTTTCGAGCACTTGGTGCGGGGTGTTTGCGACGTGAAGCAGGGGTACACACAGCACGGAGGTCTCCGTCCTTTTGGGGTCAGTTTCGTATATGCCGGGCACGACTCGCGCAACAGCTTCCAGTTGTACACGCTGAACCCGTCGGGCAATTACAGTGGCTGGAAAGCGACGGCTGTGGGCGCCAATAGTGCGGCTGCGCAGACGTTGTTGAAGAAAGATTACAAAGACGACATCCTGCTTGAGGACGCGTGCCTCTTGGCGATCCGCGTGCTCTCGAAGACGGTCGATAGCAGTAACTTAAATAGCGAGAAGTTGGAGTTTGCCACCGTCAGCTTGGCCGCCGACGGGGCGCGCGTGGTGAGGCGCGTGTGGGCCGAGGCCGAGGTCGATGCTTTGGTGAATGCTGCGGGCGTCTTGGACAAGCCGGAGGAGGCGTAGGGAGAGAGAGTGAACCCTTATATGGAGGCACAAGGGGCGCTTCATTCTGAGAGTGAAGTACTGATGGTGCTGCATAGCTTTTATTCGAGGTAGTTAGCCTTGGGTCGAAGACGAAGATCCGGAAATAGAATGGTAACCGGATTCGAGCTTAATGTATTGGACTGGGAGAGGGGCACTGACGGTTGTGGATCTTGGTAGAACTGCCTTCCATGGCTTCAATTGACCTCTATCCATAAACTTTGCACCCGTTGAATACAGGCATAGAAATGTAGAACGGTTTCGGCTTTCACTGGCTGAATGACACTCATAGCATCATGTAAGACGTAAGGTTGATGCTCTTGAGATCTTGTAGTTTATGGGCAGGAGATAGGCATAGCAATGATTTCCATCATCGATTTCCGTGGGATGTATAAGTGGTCATTCAGATGATGTTGCAGTGCTGACTTCCTTAGTGTTATAGAGTGTCATTTCGAAACATTCGAAGAGTCACTCTCGCCTTATGCTGAGCACCGCCAGAAGCTTCAAAAAACACGTCATTTAGCTGAAAGGTTCAATGCTTATCGTGGCGCCGTATCCAAGCACACGCCGGAGCACCCACATCCCGAGTCGCCCAGACGCGACCAGCGTTTTGCATTTCGAACAACAATTTTAAAGGTTTCTTTAATGCCATTAACTCCCCCATTAGTCCCGGATCATTCAATCATAAAATCTTTTACTCTCTCATTTATTGAAGAAAAAGAGGGAACTTCACTGGATCGTGATCTAGCAAAGCGTTTTCAGGTTGACCGTAGCACGCTTCAGGCTCCTTGAACGGACGACAAAGCATGCAAGAAGAGTCTTGAAAGAAGCGCTCAATGAGACAAAACGGACTCATCGAGTAAATGATATCTCTTCCTTTACTGTGTCGGTGTACCTCCTCAGCATCCAGCTGTTCAAATATTAGCTATCAGATCCTCACGCCAGCGGAACGAGGCCACCTCCAATAATCGGGAAAACTTGGCTACCAAGATATTTGAAGCGGGCCGCTGAACACACGAGGTAGATTGCTAGGCTCAGTGACCATATCCGTACTTATTTGAGACACCAGGAAAAACCCGTTGCTTCGATCGGATGGCAAACACGATCATAGGATTCGGAATTGACGAGCACGATGTTTACAACGTAAACCCAGGGAGAATTTCATCTGCTACTCGAGTTTCAACTGGCACTGATACTTGTGAAGACCCAGTGGTTATGCAGCCCGGGAACCGTGAATGGGTTACTGCAATTGAATATGAGTGCAAAGTTTGCCGAATCCGCGCAAATCATGTGGGATCTATCATCCATCGTCAGAATTGCGTGGCCACAATGGTACAACAAACAAAAGGGGGAAAGCCAAAAAGCCAATTCATTTCGGAAGTGATCTCTCGGTCGAAGAGGCAGAAATCATTTATTCAATTGTTCCAGAGGCCCAGGCGTGTCAAAATGATGATTCTCGCGCACAGGCCAATAAAGGTTCCCGATGCGAAATAGCCGTCTTATTCGTGTGGACAATGTGGCCTTTCAGGTCAAACAAGAAGGAGATATCCTGAAGAGTCTCGTTAACACCGAACTTTGAATATCCTGTCGTCTTGCTAATATCGAACTTCAAATCAGACGATTGACGCGTGTCGCGTCTGGGTGACTCGGCATGTGGGTGCTGCGGTGTGTGGTTCTACACGGTATCATCAAGCTGTTTAATATGAACACATTCTTCGATCTAAGCTCATTCCTCAATCTGAATTAATTCCTCAATCTGAGCTCATTCCTAAATCTGAGCTCATTTCTCATTTGAACACATTCCTCATTTGAACACATCAACATGCAACGGGCTCCCTATCCCGCGCCGGTGATACGTAGTTTTTTCCGCCGTGACGCTTCTTATCTTACTGTTCACACTTCTATAGAGATCTGAGCCTAGAGGCCACAAAAATTTGGACCGTTCCCACAAACTTACAATTAAGCCTGATTGTGATCGATTGTATCAGATTCTCACTAAGTACGGCCATTTTCTTCATAAATAAAGCACTGGAGGTGAAAAAAAGAAGCTGTAGATGTGCGTGGAAAGAAACGCTACACCAGTCGTAGTCAGTGTTGCGTGGTGTCGTAATTTTGCGTAAATTGTAATAAAAATTACGTGTTGAAGCGAAGAGTTTTCGATTAATACTACATTACGACGACCCCCATTTTCGCAAATCGTGATATTTCGTAATGCCTTTTATTTTCACGTTTTTGTCATTCCTTCTACAATGCTTTTCTAAGGTCTTTCTTCTGTAACGTACTCATTAACAGTGCTGCACATCTTGTTCAGATATTGGGTTAAGCAGAAGCACCTGACATGCACATGATCACGGCCATGTAGTTTGTGTTACTCGAGTGCTCCCCGCTTGTTGTTCGAATAGAAGGAAAATGCAAGAGAGCGATTTTGTATGACGTGATACCACATGAGGTAGACAGGTGTGAAATGCCAATATATATCCTCTTGGACATTGAGGAACATGGAATGAATGATGGCCTTACTCAATTATATACAAATATTCAGTATTATGCAATATCAAAAATCTTTATGTGGAATTTTTGTTTTTAAAGAAGCATCACATCGAGGGGTGCAGTGGTTCGGCTGCTGTACGAGCCTCATCTCAGCAAAACTATATATTCTATAGAAAAAACTTCCGATGGAATCTGGAGTTTTGAGTCGGACTAGCTTATAAGAAGTTCTCGCCCAAAACGTGATTACAGGGGGCTACCTGTGTGTCATCGAACCGCCTGAGTGACCCGCCTCGAGGCCCGAGACACTTGTCTCGCCAGGAGAGGGACACCTCCTTGGTGCTCCCGAACCCTACGTAGGTTAACCTTTCGTACTACCTTAACAAATCAATTAAGGTTGCGTAGGTTGGTGAATGTGGTATTTGTTGGAGCAAGCATCTCACTCAAGTGCATCTTTGTGTTCATGCCGATTTGCTTACACCACGATTTTGCGATGTCACAAGAGTTTATTCTATGACTTTGAATGACTTGTTGATTAACCGTTTGTCCACAGAGGAGGCACCGGTGATCCGTGCGCTCCTTGGAGTCGTGCACTGGGATGTGCGTCCCTGTGTTGAATTGATGAAGAACCGTGAGCTCACTCCTCTTGATCCATTCTTCTTTGTATATAGTTGTCCAGAAAGTTTTCCATCGAGTGATGCCGATAAAGTTAGCAGGGAATAGGTATAAATAAATATAATTATGCTTAACGTACTACATTAGCTTTTGCACTAAACTGGCATTTGGGTCGGCAACAACAAACGCGTCTCAAACATACTCTTTCTTTTTCGAACACCTCCAATGCCACCACAACTGGTCGAATCGACTCCAGTTCTGTAGGATGATGAATATTGGATCTCATTTGCCCAAAAGACCCTAAAAGAGGGTGATAACAAGTCAGTGCGAGAAGCAGCACGCGTTTCAATGTGGCCCGCAGCACTCTGTAACGGAGGAGGAAAGGTTCAAGAGTCAGGTCGACGGAGCCGAAGACCAAACAAAATTAACAAAGACTGAAAAGGAAAGTTTAGTCCAATGGATTCTCTCGAATGACTCTCGCGGTCTCGCCCCGAAAGTCAATGCTGTTTGCAAAATGGCAGATTATTTGCTCGCGTCGCGTGAACCAAAAGAAAATTTTAAAGTTGGTGCCAATTGTGTTTCTGAATTTGTAAAATGACACCCAAATCTTGACACAAAACACTCGAGACCTTTTGTTGACGGGCAAAATGACAAGACTCAAAGGTAATAAAAGGCTAGTTTGATCTGGTGCATAACACGATGCTTACTCATGGGATTGACTCAAGCGATGTGTACAATGTAGACGAGACCGGCTTTTCGATGGGTTTAGCGGCAGAAAAAGTTGTCACTGGGTCTGAAATACGGGGAAAAGACAATTTATTCAGAAAGAAAATCGAGAGTGGATGACAGCAATTGGGTGTATCAATTCCATGCGTCTTTTTTTGCACCCATTCATCATTTTGAAGGTAAGCAAATTTGCGAGTCTTGGTATGCTGAGCTTGAGAAAGACTGGTGCTTGGGAGCTAGTGCGAATGGTGGCAATCCAAAGATATTGCTATCCGGTGGCTTGAAAAAGGTTTTCATCCCTCTGACAGAGTCTATAACGAAAGGCACTCATGGAGTTTTGATACTTGATGGACATGGTAGTCAATTGACACCAGAGTTTGACAAAATCTGCAACGCAATAAAAACCGCTCTATAAATGCCATCCCACACATCTCATTTGCTGCAACCTCTTGATCTTTGCTGTTGTGGACCGTTAAAGACAGAATATTAACACCTGGCCGAGGAAAGAAGTAGGGTTGATGTCCTCGTAGGTGGCAGTGTGCGCATCAAGAAGATGACTTCATTGACTATACAAACTTGCTCGGGTAGAAGCTTTCACTGCTCGAAATGTCATAAGCGTCTTCAAGACCCCGGTTTGTTACCATTAACTCCTCAGCGGGTGCAATCGAAGATCGACATCGAGGAAAGAAACGAGGTGTTGCCTGAAAGTCATCTGACGCCACGGTGATCTGCTAGTCTTGCTAATGATTCGGAAACACAGCTATTTAATGAGCCTTGCTTCCTCACATTACAAATTACTAGATTATTGTCCTGGGGATGTGGCTGGTCCGTTGAAAGCCTTTTTCGACAAATTCTAAAGTATGCGCTTTCGCAGGGACATTCATTTGCGATAATGGCCAAACAATTCGGCGATGTTCTCATCACTCATGCCAGGTAGAACAAAAAAAGCAATAAATCAAAAGAGCGTATAGCCAATGCTAGTGACCAGTTCATTGAGGAATCCAACGAACGCAAATTCAGCACTCTAGGGAATGTTGATCCCTTTTTGAAATATTCCGTGGACTCAGAAGATAAAATTCACAGCCACATTAAAAACGCAAAACCTCTTGTGTTATTTGTGAAACAGAGCATCGTACACAGACATGTCCACATGAAGCTCAGTACTTTTCTTGTTTTAGCGTTTGTTAAGTGTTTATATTAGTAATCGTAATTTTATTAATGCAGGCGGTGATCCAAATGCCCGTTTGGTGCGAAAGCTAGTGAATTGCGTTAATTGCCATATTACTATCTACGCTCAACACTGCAACAGAACGGCGACATTACCGCCAGACGCGCTATCAAACACTGTTGAATCGGAAACCTTTGATAAATAGATGATCTCTGAAAAGCAAACCAAATACCCTTTTCTCCATGAGATTGCTCGATTATCATGTCGTGGCCTCGAGGTTCGTAAATCGTAATTGCGGCGTGACACCCGCGTAATTCGCGTTACGACTCGTACTCTCGCACCAAAGCTTCTTGGTTCTCTTAAGCAACGCTAAATATACCTTTCTCCAAACTTCAATTGACTGGATCAGTCGTTACCAAGACGAGTCACTTCGTGGGATCTGTAGGAAAACCAAATTACTCAAGTCTGAGATACACTCAGCGAGGACGGTCCTCTTAGCCCACAAATCCAACTAGCTTCGCAGCAACAAAGGATAAAAAACGTAAAACGTACAAAATATGGACTTGATCAGCCCGGGGCTTCCCAAAAACTTGCTCCATCAGGCGCGTTCAACCAACACGATCTCTTTCCGATTGCTCGAGCAAATTCAGCAGTTGCACGAGAAAACCAATGCCTTTCTAGCGACTTCTGGAAACACCACTCCGGTCGGAGACGAAAAGCGCAAAAACGGCGAGAGTGTCGCCGAGATTTTCACCGAGTTCTACTACGCCTTGCAGATAGACGCCCACGGCAAGTTGGCTGCGGTTCCGGAGATCAGCATTGCAACGTTACAGACGTACCAGCAGCGCCTATCCCGGGCCCCGCAAAACACCGACTTTGACCGGGGTTTGGCGCTGATAGTTGGCGAGTACACGACCTTGTTGGCGCTCCATCACTTGGCGAACTCGATCTTATACCGAACCATCGTGGCAAAATCGCATTTGGCGTACTGGTCGAAGGTCAGGCTCTCAACGCGGAATAAGCTCGTATACGGGGTCCAGACCTTGCCTGAGAAGGTATTCTATGTCTTGAAATGCGGGTTTTCAAACGCGTGGGACGTGGTGGAGCAAAACCCAGGAAATTCTCGGGTTTCTCGTTTTGTTGGTCCGGTCACAGCGTCGTTCAAAGACATCTACACCGGATTCCAGCGCAGATTCAACAAAAACTATGTTTTGAGGCAGGCACGCTTTCTGTTCTTGAAAGTGCCTCTCAAGTACCTCGACGAGGAAATCAAGCACAAGATCGACGACATCCGCGCGGAATTGGACCACCAATACCGTGTTTTGGGTGTTTTCGTCGACTGCTTGCCCGTATCACACACATCGTTGGCGCGGATCTTGCCTGATGTCGAATCGGGCGAGAGAAGCGTGTCCGAGCAGCTCGAAATCATAAAAGGTTTCATCCGTGAGGAGAAAAGGTACAATTTGGCGGCGCCGCCGGGATTCTTTGTCAGGTTCTGGCCACTTTTACTCGTTTTGATCAACTACGGCCCGAAAGTCTCGTTGAACATCTGGCAAAACCGCGCGGAAATCGCCGACTGGCTCAAACACAACTTTTTCGATACGGTGATCGGGTTCTGGCGCAACTGGATTGTCAAGCCCGTCGGCGATATGCTCAGTATTCTCCGAAACGACGAGACCATGACCATCGCTCTGAAAGAATCGTTGCAATCGGACCTCGACTCGCTCGAGCGTATGGTCACCGATTACTTGGCAGATACGAACGTGGATTTCAACCCGGCAGAGGTGAAATCGGCGGTAAAACAGGGAGACTTGACGTTGGTGATGTCGCAATACGAGGACGAGCTCCGCGCCCCGTACAAGTCCATTCTTAAGGGTCTGTTGATCCGGTCGATTTTGATCCAGGTCCAAAAAACGAAGGTCGACGGCGACTTGGCCATAAGCGGGATCGATAAGCTCTTGAAGCTGCAGCAGCTTTTGTTTGGCGTGTTGTCGATTCTGCCTTCCCTATTTATCCTCTACCAGGCAAACAAAGCCCTTCGCAGAGACACCTCGCTTACGCAGAGCACTATTGACCGCAAGATCGACTGTCTCAAAAGTATGAACCAGATCAATAGGCTCGTGAACCGCGAAGGAAATGAGGATAAGTTTGTGTGTGACGGAAAGCTCTTGGTGGAGGTGGTGAACTTGAATTTGCTCTCGCACCAGATTATTCCGCGCAGTTTACGAGCAGAGTTTCTTCACGATTTGAACCAGTTGGCGTTGGCGAGTTCTGGTGATGAGGCAGAAATACGCCTGGCCCTGGCCCGTGTCTGGAGCATGTACTCCCCGTTCTTCAGGAAGTAGATCTTCGCGCAGCTACCACAGGTGTTCGTCCAACACACTAGAGCCTATAAATGCTGCCGCGTTCAGCGTTAGCCAGGGCCTGACATACCCCCGTTTTCACGAAACTGTTTGCCATGGACTAGCAGGCCACCAAACCCATCATGATTCGCCCTGATATCATCTAAGGAGGCTTTTTTTTATGAGTTCCGCCGAGACGCGTTAGCCCCGTATGATAAGACCCTGGTGGCCAAAGGCTACGGGGAAAGCAACTGAAGGATGAGAAAATGAGACTTTAACGGGAGGGATTGTCCTTAAACTTTACTGGGGTTCATTTGGAGTGGTTCATTGGGGTTATGTGATGAGCTCGATTATGGAGTTATACCGTGCGTTGCGGCTTACATCAAAGCTGTCATGGAGGTTCCGGAGTTGTTGTCTGGAACCTTGCAGCGGAATCAACCAAAAATGTGACTGCTCAAAAGGCTTTCCCCAAAACAATGTCGAGCTTGCAATTATCTGACTGACAATCTTTGATGTTTTACGGTTACCGTCAGTACAGAGACACTCTTCGGGGCTTTTTATGCGGTGTTCAACGCTGTCGGCTAGTCTCGCCAGAGTTCCGACTTTCCTGGCAAATTGTGAGATGATTCGGTGGTTTGTCCAAGTTCATGATTGTATGCGCATGAATCCGCACGAAAAGTCGTCATATGAGCGGAAGCTATCGATTGGTTGCAAAATATCGCACGCAAGGCTCCTAAGAAAGCTATTTTGGAAGTTTCTACTCAAATTTAGCAATTGCAATCATACATCGAGAAGCCTGGAAAATCTACTTTCAAATCTCGACTAAGGAACCCGGCGCCGAAGTGACCTGTCATTCAAAAGCAGGAAAACTGTTGAGCCTAAAATGATTACATACTGACTCATTCCTTACACCTGGAATATCAACCCTTTATTTCTCACAGTGACTCCGCTTCGGGCTGTTTGATATTGTTATGAAGTCCAAGAGCGACTCTTTCTGGAAACATTCATCTCAGAGATCTGCCAGCTTTTAGATGAAGATCTTCTGTACTGTTTGACATGAAGAGAAGCTCTGGGAGTATATGACAGCATAGATGTTCTCATCGGGTGCGCTTCTTAGGAGGAAAATCAAGCGCTCGACACTTCGGCTATTGGAAGCTCCGAGAAAGTGAGTTCAATTACTCTTGAATTATTGGTTCCGAGAGCCCCCAAAGGGATCAGCTTTACAGGCAACATCAAATCACATCCATTCAAGGTGGCCAGTAGAATGTTGCATGTCACACGATAGACTTGAATGGCAATGCAGATACGATGACAGCTAAGGCCCTAGAGTCAATACGTCTGTACTGAATGAGGGTTGCGATTCTCCACGTCCAACCAGATATGCGACAGCACATGTACGACTGTCGAGTACGTGTGAGATGAGATTACAATCGTATATCCGTATATCTCATGTACGTTTAAAGAATAAGTAATAGCTGCTTCCCTCGAATATACCGCATTGTGTGATGTAGGACAACAAGACGAAATTTAGCTTGGCGTTCAACTATTCATAGCCTCACACTTAATCGAAGCCTGAATAGCTTACAAAGCCTCATTCGAAAGCAACCACCAAAGGACGATGACAGACACGTCCACAAATACGACCAGAATATCGAGTAACAATCCTCCATGCTCTGTCAAGTTAAATCGAGTTACAGGTGCATGTATCGCGTTTCTTATCAAAGGCAAGAGATTCTCGGCCAACCTGCTATATTAGCGCTCTGGAATTACACCATTACCACGATCAAATGAACTTATGTTGCCATAAATTACCCAGCTGAATCCCGATCGTCTTTTTCTTTTGCTTCAAAAAAGACAAGGAGTATTACGCTTTTTCAAACACCCCACACCAAATTTCTGCCCGTGAGTTCACGTGACTCACAAATGGGTGCAAATTGTGCTGGGACACAAATCAGTGCTACCTCGCGCACTTATTTATGCTAGCCATACCAAATCACTTCCATCTGAGCTATAAAGCCCCCAAAAGAGAGAAACAGAAAAACTCACAGACTTAGCGACTTGCCCTTGAAAATATCACGCCATGTGCGGGACGGCGTCTCATTGGTCAAAAGCGCACGTGTAATCCTGAACTCGTTGCGGCCTCTTGCCATCATCCGACACACTTCCCTGTTGTAGTGCCAAACCTGATTTCTTATGGATCGACGAACGAAACAATCCACAAGATAGGCTATCTTTTCCGCTTCGAACTGGTTTCGCAACGTATAGAAATCCAGCCATGGGCGAACATCCGGAAGAGCATTTATCCGTGTATTCATATACTGAAGGCACTGGCTTTGTGGGTTCAGTAGGGCCGGCATAATGTTTTTCCACTCGTAGTTCTGGGCGTTGGCCTTTAATTCGTTGATTTTGGCATTCATCAACTGTTTTTCGAATTCTACGCGAAGCCTCCTTAGGTTGTCTTCGGGGTATCTAGCCATTGCTTCGGTTGAAATTTCCTCCGGGACCATTCCCAAACCTCTGTAGGCCATCAAACGGGAAATCTGCACCAAGATGTCTCCATTAGTAATACACGCTTCTTTGAAATCAGCTCTTGCCTTTTTGTGCCAGAGCCGGATTTCTTTTTTGGTGAGACGAAGGTCGGAAATCGTGCTCTTATTGGCTTGAAGGTGGTCCTCCATAGAGTCAGAATCCTGTTCACGTTCAGTAGCACTACTCAGCATACTTGTGAGAATGTAAGGTGACAAAAACCGAGAACAAAGAGTGGATATTCTGGGCTATGTTTTAGGCCTTTTCAACTCTCGGATGAAAAGAGCCATAGTTACCATTCGTTGATGATACTCGCCCCCACCTGACGATATTTTTGTGCCGCACATCTTCTGGCAAATGTTAGGCAACTATAACAGAGCAGACCAAAAGCCGTCTTTTTTGTAGAAGCCAGTTTGTGTCCGACACTATTTTAGTAGGAATGTTTTCTCACACGATATGATTTCACTGATATTGAGACTTTTTCTCCGAATGGGCAGAGGAAAATTTAGTCGCAATGTCAGTTTATTGATCGGAATCATCGCCTTTGGTGACAAATCCAAAAGGTTGAGGTGAAGTAATACACCAAAGAAACCATCACGCCTCCGTTTGCCAAGCTTTTTTCGTCATCTGTTTCCAGAAATTACGCATGCAAGTCTAGTGTTCTCCTCTGCTCGACAGTATCTGCACTGCAAGAAAGACGATATTACTTACAGGCCAACACTGCAGTAACTTCAAAACTCATCATATCTCTTGCAAGAAAAATGACCCAGTTGATCATCTCTTATGTGATCCGGCTATACCAGTTGTTGACTAGCTATCAAAATTCCCACGTTCAAGACTATATTTCATCTTATCAAGCTGTGACGGTACAAGATAATTTTCCGTCATAGGCGAGCGTTGAACTGTAGCTTTTGTACACATCGAATCACCAACATTAGAAATTAGATGTGCGTGGAGCAAGTTTATACTCTAATGCACTTGCTTACATGGCTTATATCAAAGCGGATGATGATCAGGCACAACACTGGTAAGCAAAAAGCTTTAAACATAATTGCTTGAAGTTTGTGAACTG
The DNA here is from genome assembly GCA_030581935.1 of Metschnikowia corniflorae. NCBI lineage: Eukaryota > Fungi > Ascomycota > Pichiomycetes > Serinales > Metschnikowiaceae > Metschnikowia > Metschnikowia corniflorae. The sequence continues at coordinate 271,844 of JAKTWD010000523.1, read as the reverse complement.
CAAATTAAAGATATGAGGATCGGAACTTTAGTGCGCTTCTTTATGTCTTGCATTCTTAGCACAAAATGAAAGTCATGGGAAGCCGTACATGGAGTCATGAACGGAGACTTTCAGGGGCGACAAAAGCGAGTCGTTTAAGAAAACCTTTCTTTATGCTGTATCATTATAACCCTCTACAGCCGACTGGTGGTACAAAATGCCAACGCCGGTGTATCAAGGATATCCCTGATGAAGGGTACTGACCACGGGGAATCACGAATTCGCAAACTTCAAAAACTCATAAATTTTCTTTCGACTCAAGGGCCAAGATGCTAGTCATATGACAGCCAGATCTCGGAGCAGTGCATAGTGAGAAACTTAAGCATACGGCAGGTGAAAGTTAGACTCGCCGGACAACAAGATACGACACCCGTGATGTGTGGAAGGAAGCAGAGGGCCTTTTAGGTCACGAATGAACGAAACTTTTCCAGAAACATCTCGAAGACACCGGATTGTACTGGTGGGACACTGAAGCAAAACCAGTGGAAGGAATCTCGAAACAGCACGAAAACTTCAGGTTGAAGAAGCACAGATATTGTGCACTCAATGAAGAACCAAGAAACGACTCTTTTTGCTCTTTGTTTCGTACACAGAATCACAGGCTCCGCTCCGATCTTGCTCAAGATTCCAGAAAAACAATCTGCAGACTTTTAGAACCCATACTCAACAAGGTGATGCGCGTAATCTCAACTTTCATCTCAAAAGCCGGAAAGCTCGAGGTATTAGAGAATAAATCGACGAGATAGGCAAGAAGATCACGACTGAGCTCGAGCCTCGGAAGCAAAAAACTCCAAGAATTTGATGTCCACAAGAAGAAACATCCCGAGAATCAAATGACCGAGACAAATGATTCACTGTAATATTCAATGCATTCATCACACCAGCTCCAGCGACATCAGCGATTGGAGGTTACCGAAACCGGCAATATCTGTACTTGCCGAAATATGCGATACAAAGAAAATTTTGAAGCTTCTCGATACGACGCAAGCACAATCAAGAGTAGAAACAAACTGAAAATCATAATAACGAGCTCATCATGCATGCGAACAGACTTTGACTCAGAATAACGTTTATGTCAAAATCGTCACTACTGGCGGGCGAGGTCTTCATACGGTGGGTAACAAACGAGTGAGATGTTTCAGGGGAGCCTGGAAATTGATCAGTGGCATTCAATCACGGGAGATCACTCACTGGGATCGGGCTTCTGTTGATTTCGCCCTAACAAGAGCTCTCCCTATAGTTTAACACGGTGAAGTTCATCTCAAACAATCTGACTACACCAACTTACCCGCCTGCGATATAGCCCCAATCAGTTTCCCCAGCGCCAAAGCTCTAGGACAGGCCCAAATATCACCACTGACTATGAGTCTTGTCACCCCAAGGGCTTTCAACTTTGCCGCCCTAACTTTCTTGATTCTTACAGTTACCCATGAGTCCTGCGCCCTAAGTATGCCGCGGAAGGACATCAATTTGGAGTAAGATTTCGTATTCCCAATGCTGGAAGACATGGAGAAAGATTTCTTATTCCCAATTGTGAAGCCCGAAGTCGTAAGCATCTTTGCGACAGAGGAAACACCTAACATTGAATCATTAATGTGCACTGCCTACCTTCAGTATAACTTGAAAGAGGCAAACTCACCAAGCGTCTTGAATAAAAAGAAACAATCGTACTTCGAAAAGTAACACACATCAAGAGAGACGTGATCATGTAAGTGAGATTGCGTCAAAGTGTATTTATTTCCTTGATCCTCAAAAGCATGACAAAAAGCAAAAGATACCCCTCGAATTAACCGCAGCTCCCCCCTTTACTCAAAGATAACGCCTGTCCCATTGTGACTATGTAAAGGATTCCCCGCTAGAGCCTCACAGATTCCTGCGCCAAGCATGCGTGTTTATATGTGCTTATCGGACTTTGCTCGGGATTAGGTGATTCGATGATCTCATACGCCTCGTTTCCCCAGGCCCCCACCTCGCGCATCCACCCCCACTATGGCGAATGCAGGCCACGCAGAACTGGTTCATAAAGCCTCCACAGTTTGTTCGTATTTTCGGCTTTCCTGCCGGGATGCTCTCGATGATTGCCCCTGAATTTCTCTCACTTTTCTTGAATGACTTCCCTTTTTATACCGCTCGACTCCTCTCTTGTACTCTCCGGTTGCTCGGTCCCAAAACACTACATTCTCCATATCATTCGCGTTCACAGTGGCAGCATACAAACTCGCCCAGTGCTCAAAAGTTCTCCTGATTCCGCTCGCGAAGTGCACACTGCATATCCCTCATTCCACCCGGGAGTGTATGCAAGATATGCGCTTATTGCTTCTGCCGCGCATATGCAATTCCCCACCTCCCCCACGCGTTTCCCGGACCACCGAAAGGAACTGGCACATTGCGGGGAAATTGACAAGAAGCTATATAAGCAGCATTGGAGCGAGATACGAGCACAGTGTGAGACGTCGATATACTCTTTTAATTTTTGGTAATCTTGACATTCTTGGAACTCACTCCTTCTTGCTGTGCCGTGCCCATATAAGGCTTTCAAAAGCGCCTGCCACAATACATATTGGTGGATTCATCTTTTTTCGCTATTTACTGTGACAGTCCCGAGCACACAAGCACGTGCGAAATACATAAGTATTCAGGCACTTACCAAAAGCGACAGAAGACACTCATAAAAAAAAACTTTATACGTTTGGTTGCACAGAAACTGGACTTGTTGATTCGAGTCCCCAGATCTTCAATAATAGTATACCAAATAATCAAGAACAGTACCACTTTTGGACAGAAAGTTGATAATCTTTCATCCCTGGTCTACCTGAGGACTCTTTTCCAAATTTCTCAAACTCCAAATCATATACTTACAATGAACATGGCAGAGATACTAGACGACAAAAAAGGTCTCTACTTTGTCAACGGAATAAACGATCCGGGAAAGTTCGGCACGAAGACTCCCACAGGAAACTCCCGGGTGTACAACTGCCAGCAATGCGAGAGGGCTTTCACCCGATACGAACATTTGAGCAGACACATAATGCTGACACACAACAAGTTGAAACCGTATTCTTGTGGCATCTGCTCACGGGCCTTTTCCAGAAGAGACTTACTTTTGAGGCACGCCAAAAACCTCCATCAAGGGTCGGAGTTGGCTGTGCCTCGGATCCGCAAACAACTCAAGAAAGTGGGCAGGGACGTGAAATTGGATCATTTCAAGCTGGACGAATATCGTTCTGAGGAGAGCCGGCTGGAGCCTGAGGAAAGGCTGGACGAGGAATTATTGGCTTCACCGCCAAACACGAAAAGATTAAAATTGTCCGTCGATATGTTGGTGAGCTAGATACTGGAAGTTGAAACTGTACGGGAGAAACTACAAGAAAGTAGCAGACATGAGAAGGCAATGTACTGATATTCTGATTGAAAGCCGAATGTTGGAAACCACAGCGGAGAGTTGGGAGGTGAGATTTTTTTGACTTCTTCAGACCACCTATGGCGCACAATTTCACATTCAGCCCAAATTGTATTACATCGATGACGGTGAATGGCTAGTGTCCTGCCCGGATCTCGCATTGAAGGACTGGGGCCTCTGCGGGGAACCGCGGATTGCCTGTGATTGGTTTTGACCTGCAGATACCCCACTCATCAAGGAATAAACGTCATCTACGCAGGACAATGGTCCATAGATGGTTTCAAAGAAATCGAAAATCCCTACCGTGCGATTTTTGAGCGGAGCGGCTCTTGTCACTTGCAGTGAGTCAATTCAGTGGAAATTTTTCCAAATGTGGAACTGCAACTACCTCGCTATAAGATTACAGAAAAGGAGACAATGACACTGCCATACGATTGCGGGGAAGGATTCAATTACCTTGCCTATGACAGTGCAAAAGAGAGACTGGTTCTTTCCTTGTCACAAAGCTGTAAGCTAACAAAATAATGTAATCCAATATACAGAGCCTCTCCAAATCGGCATCGCTATATCCGTTCTTTCGTCAATTACTTTGCTAACAAATTCAATATGTGATTGTCTGAACGTGCTGAGTCATGTTTGACACAAGCGTTGACAAGCACAATTCCAGCTTTGGGCTCGCTTCCCCAGTCCCATCACACGGCGTACGGGTCTATGTTTTTCATTCAATGCAACGGTGAGAAGGGCTTATCTGGCGCCAGGTACCCATGTTTCCCAAGACAACATTAGCAAGATGATAAACTTTGCGGTCTAGTCGCTACTTTGCTCAGGCGAAACTTCCGCCTTTGACTCACTTCTCCACCCACGCAAGAAGAATTTGCGTCACGTGACCAGCTTTATAGCCAGCGGGTTGTCCCTGCCGAATGTGCAAACCTTATCTTCACGATGTTATGACGCTTGTTCGGAATTACCATCTTTCCTGACTCATGAAACTGATATCACGAGACTGAGTCTTTGGTTCCTATACCTTGCGGTTCGAATAACCCTGAATGCAAGCGAGTCGCGAGGTGTGCACTTTCACGAATTCCTTTTAACTTTATCACGTGTGCAACACACGTGAGGCAACCATACGTTATTCTACGGCAAGATTCCGGTTGTATTACGGCGAGATGACGATCCACGATTCCGGTGTTGCGGTGGCTCCGAGCAAACCTCTACTCGTGTTGTTGCCGTAGTACGGTCGTAATTTGCAACATTAGCTTCAGATTGGGGCAAGTCTGCAAGTGTCTATCATGCTCTGAAACGTGCATTCTCAACACATCGGCAATCGAATCGCACGATATGACCTGTGAGTCACATTTGCTTGTCAACCCCTCCTTTCCCGGTGAAATCATTTATACCGTTTGCCTTTAATGGACGGTTATGAGGCTTAGTTCATCCATAGAAAAACATTAGATTCGTTACTATTTACCAGGTTTTGGCGATTCGATTTCAGCGATGCAGACACTCAAAACTCGACAAGTAGTCTACTTTGAAGCGAGCTGGAATCTAGTGTTTTCAGGCTCGAGAAAGTTCCATAATTGTATAACGATCTGGGAAGCTTCTCCGAATCATCTACCGAAGGTAGGCTTAGGATAGAATATAGTTGATTTGTAAAATAACAACGAGAATGGTTCATGTTCGAAAATTATGCGAGTAAATGAGAGCTGAATAGGTGCATTGGGGCGAAAAACAGGCATAGTCGTACTAAACAATGCAGGACCTTCATATATTTATAATTATTTGTAATACTGTACTATTTCTTTTTTTCATATTACCAATACCAAAAAAAAGTGTAATACATAGTAAGATTCTATCTTTAACAACACTGAGCCGCACTACGGGATTAATCCGATGGGTCGATTTGAACATCTAAGGTGATGAATGAGAAGTTGATCATATTTTGGGCGGGGTGTTTTTGGCAGATTAAGTTCTGAGTGAATTCCCCGGGTGGGTATACACACCTGAAATATGGTTACGACATACTATGGTTTTCCTATAGCGATATAGTTTTTATGTCGGCGGACTTAGTCCAATGATGTTTTTCCGTAATATGATGGTTCTTATATAATGAAAAAATTACGGCAAGATTACGATTGACGGTTCTTAGAGCCACCGTGACCACCATCATGATCTGAATTACAGATTTCAGAGCCACCGTAACCACCACCTATCTTGGCGGAGACAAAGATTATGAGATGGTTGCAAAAGCTCTCGCAAAGTTTGAGCTTTTAGCAATAGCAAGGTCAGTGAGACTAAGACCAAACTCATGGGCGTGCATTCTTCTTATTTACAATACCATCAGATGATACTCCCGTATCCTCAGATGTTGCTGTACTCGGAAGACTTGAAGTACTTGGGCTCAAAATTGAATGGAGTTTACTGGAAACAGCTTACTGTTACCTTTTGTCACAATGACGCAAGGTTACATGAATCTTGATTTGATTAATCGAGCTATAGGCACCAATATGTTTGTGGCCTCTCGAACAGTCTATAAAGACTTGGTGCAATGTATGAAGCCTCTGCAGTTGAAGAAGATGTATGAGGGCATAAAGAAGGTTTATAAGGGTATCGCTGCGCCCAAGATGTATGCTAGGCCCAAGACCGGAGGTTATGGCCTTTTGCAAATGCAAGTAAAACTTCAAGGTCACAGAGCAGCCGTTCTCCGCTCGATTTTGAACGGAGACATGGATTGGTACACAAAGTATCTTCGGTTGAAATTAACTCACCATATGGCCAAGATCATGAGTAAGAATAAAGCCATTCCACTCCTTGGTGCGAGAGGATTGAACTGTGCTGACTTTCGTTTGGAAAGCACAGGTAAATTCTTCACACATCTCAAGTGGACTTTTACGGGAACAGAAATATGTTATTTTGAAGTGTGGAAATCAATTGTTCCACGCACATGTGAATTCACCAGTTCAACGCTTTCGCTGGAGCCTGTATTGGAATCATCTTACGTCGTTTCAGATACGAGCCAAGAAGGTTATCAGCTCTCACAGCAAGAAGTCAATGATTGTGCTCGGCATAGTTGCAGATCTGTCAGTCGCAAGCAACAAGAGAAACTTCCACCAATACAACCGGGAAGGTTTTTGGAAATTTGCCCACCGGCTCGTCACAAACGACGATTAAAAAAAATTTGGAGGCAACTCCACAAATACGAATGGAGACAGCCTTCTGATTAATGACACAAAGACCCCAGTTACAGGCTTCAAATGTCATTTATGCCTTGAAAGGGTAGATCTGACAGGTATGCTCAAGCATCTTTACAGCGAATGCAGCTGCACGAAATCCTGGTGGAATCAGTTAGGCATGACTTTGCCCATGAAATTGAATTCGATGTTGGCACCATTGAATCATAAGTACGAAAATATGTGCAACCTCAATTGGTACGTGGAGAGTGTTCGCCGAGTTTATTTTTCGAGAAGAAAGGTACGGAATCGGGCATTGTGCTTCAACCACTTCTAAGACGCGAGTTGAAGAAGTTCTTGGAGCATACTCGGGTCAGAACGGACTGACACGACTTGCAGAAGCGGAGAGGGTAAGGAGGAGGGAGTAAGGCTTGGGAAAGTCGGCTCTTTCACTACTCAGTGCCTTTTCCAAGATCTATTATAGGTTTTTCTATAGCAGTATAGATTTTGTAGCTTCAGGTTGGAGCCCCCTCTAATTTAATTGATTCTTTAAAAGAAAAAAAAATTGAATCGTCTGCATAAACGTTTCCATTAAATAACATACCAGTGTGGCCATTAATAAATGAATATTACAGACCGGAACACAAGTGAATATCCGAAGCGATACTTCGAACCAGTGTTGATAGTAATTAGTAAGTAGTAATTACTATAGTAATTTAGTAATTACTACAAAATAGTTACTAATTATACCGCGACCAGTAGTAATTAAGATAATTATACTAGTAATTAAGTATAATTATACTAGTAATTAACCCGCTATATGCAGAATGCACTGAAAGATGGGGATCTACTCAACTTTTGCGGACCCCAAGGTGGCGAAATGTTATACTTTGCCTATCGTGACTCGTGAATCGGGTTCTGTCTATCCCAAAGAGCAAATTTTCACACTGAACTGTCGCGCCTCGCGGGTGGGCGCCTCTTCCAACCCTTCTCGCCCGTTTGAATTAAAGAGTCTCTGAACTCTTCAACAACCAGACTTATTGAGATGTCCATCCTGTATCCTCAGCGTGTGAAGTACAGCGATGCAGGGGAGAAGCCTCCCAACTCTAAGTTAACACCGTTGGAAAGCGCTGCTCCTATATTCAACTATGGTCTATTTAGTTGAAAGCTTCAGCCTTACGTCGAGGAGCAGTATAGAACCATCACAGTTCGATGCTCCAAATGTCTGAGCTACATCCACGTATCGACATGGCCAATCAATAAGACAAACGTTTTCGAACACTTTAAGACACAATATTCTCGTGCGTTGTCAGTAATGAGTCCTACAGTCCTTGCGGTCCTTGAAGTTCGCGAGGACCCTATATCGGAGTCGAGAATTGGCGCATTCTTACTGTCCCCGCAGAATTGAATCGAAAGCTATTTCCTGCCTGACGTCGCTCAAACCAGTTTGTGTCTCGGGAGCCCACTGTTTGCTAACAAACGGCTCAAGATTGCTAGGTTCGATCCCAATCATTTCCAAAATCTGTTTTTGGATTCTGTGGTATCCGCCAGTTTACCCTTCTATTTTGTTGATGTTCCTGCTGTGAGAAGGCTTCTCGTGTACCTCAAAAGTGACGTACCCTCGATATCTTGAATCACATTGAGAGATCTGCTTCTTGATTACTACATCAAAATGAACCCTTCGAAAATGTTCTCGCAAAGAACATAAGTCGATTTGCTCATACTATCGACGAGTGGAGAGCCAGTAACAATTTAGAGTTTTTCGCTGTTACAGTTCACTACTACGACGAGAGATTCAGGCTTCAAACAGATACGATTGGTTTCGAAATTATGACAACCACTTCACATACGGGCGATGTGCTTTTTGGCCTTCTCAAGAATGTTCTTAAAGACTATTAAATTGAAGACCGTATCCTGTCTATAACCAGAGACAATGCCTGCCCCATCAATGTTTTGGTCGATGAATTTGGGGGAGAATGTTCGT
>JAKTWD010000523.1:42376-263154 GCA_030581935.1 Metschnikowia corniflorae | reverse complement strand
GTGTGCTGGGCATATTTTCAACTTAGCCATCTTCGCTTTTTCGAAATGGACTTTCTTCAGACCAACGAAGTCTACGCAGCTTGATGTCGAAATTAACAATGTACGAAGAGAAACTCCAGACCAAGATAAAATGGAAGGTTTGGCTCTGGCTGTTTAAATTCTCGCTCACGGAGTCAATTTTCACACATATTTGAAAAACACTTTTGCGTCTATCGTTGCCGCGCACAAGAGGCTAATGGTGTGAATGGGGGCCCCGAAAGCCTATAAAAGAACAACCTGGTGGCTTTCCACCTACAAAATGCTTCATCGATCTTTAAAATCGCGAAAGGAGATCCCTGAGTCACTTGGTAAAGTTGGCAATTTGCCGAAGGCAAACCGGGAGCACTATAAGGTGAAAAACATCTCGTTCACCGAAGAGGACTGGGAATACTTGACTTTTGTTTGCAAAGTTCCCAAAAGCTTCAAAGAACGTACTATTATGCTTCAATGGTATAAGAGATGGCTATAGGCTTTACTGTTCCTTATGTCTTTCATCTTTCAATGAACTCAGGTCCTGGGAACGCAGTGACACATCGCTCAATAATGCTTTGATCGCTAGATGATTGAGACAAGTCTCGCTCAAATTACTCCAATACTATCCTTTAGGCGATAAGGACATGTTTTTCCTAAAGATATTGACCCGATCAAGAATTTGTGTCTCGCCTCCGTTCTTGACCCCCGAGTAAAGCTCAAGTTGTTCGAAGAAAAGGGCCTTCGAATACGACTCTCTCTACCATAAAGAGGCACGTTCGGGGCGTCTTCGATCGATACTGGCTGAAATTCGGCTTCACAGTTGAAGCGGATGCCGAAAATGCAAGACAACCCACAAGAAATAAATGTGGAAAAGCGGGGGGTAAATTACGCGTCGGAGGTGCCACTTCGATAATTAGGGTGACGAATTTTCAATTTATCTTGCTGAAGATGTATTGAATGATACGGATTCGATCGAAGATTTTTACGATCCTTGGAAAAGCAGGTTTCCAATAATCAGTCTCATGGCGAGGGACTTCTTGGCGACTCCGGCCATGTCTGCCCCCGCTGAATCGTTATTCTCGAGACTTAATGACACGTTAACGAAGAAACGCAATCGTTTGCTCCCGACAATAATTAAAATTTTGAAGATTCTCAGACATCGAGGCCTTATTTCCGACGAGGCGGTAGCTTTATTCGACGAGGAGAGCGATTTCGTCATGGACGAGACACCACATGAGGTAGACAGGTGTGAAGCGCCAATATATATCCTCTTGGACAATGAAAAAAATGGAATGGATGAAAAATATCACTTAAGTTTATACACGTTTTGGTTTTCTTCAAAAAAAACATCACATTGAGGGGTCCACATATATTCAGAAATCTGCTTTATTATAAGTACTCACTGTGGGTTTTAGACGCTCAAAGTGATGCCTATAAACATAGTAGTAATTAGGTATAATTATATATAATTATACTTAATTACTAATTACGACTTACTAATTATATCACGAAAAGTATAATTATACCTATAATTACTACTAAAAGTAGTAATTACTATTATTATTCTCAACACTGCTTCGAACAGAGAAACGCATTACGCTGGAGCGACCGCCGTAGCCGTAAGTGCTCAGCGTAAATCACCACCGTAAACCGCGTAAACCGTAATGCCTTACGATTCACGCATTGCGCAAGCGCGTAACTTTAATTCTACTGATATCCTCAATCGGCACGAGTGCAAACAGCAACCCTTGGATCAAGACACAGAAAAAAGTTGATCATACCTTTGCACCTGAAAAGCTTAACTTTACTTTTGGCACCCCCTGAATACCCACAGCGTTCCGCTGGGCTCCCTGGATTACCCATATCTTCAGCCGTTAAGTGTCAGGTACGGCCCCTGATTTTACGATTTTTTGCCGCGATTTTTTACCGCTTGCTTGCGGGGCCAATTCGATTTTTCTAGGGCCGCGCGCCTTCCGTATTTCTCATCACCGCTCCAGTTGCCCTAAGCACTCAAGTCTGATTTCAGAAACACCGTCACACCCACCACACCTACACACTCCTTTGTATCTGAGAATAGTGTGAAACACCCAAAAAGCTTATTTGGATTTTCCAGTGATCGCGCAATCCTTCGACTTATTTTGGCCCTGGATTATCACAAGGCAGCAGGTTCTGGAAACAGCGTCGCCACATCCTAAGTGCCCACTTTCTAGGTGCCAAAAATCTTCATTTTAAGTGGTTTCACGCCGGAAACCGAACAGAAGTAACATCAGAAGCGCATCTGAAACAGCTCACGTTGAACTCATGGAAAAAGAACTGCTGGCTCTGGCGAGAGCGCCTAATCTGAGTAATTCTCCTGTTTTGCCTGAATCGCCAAATCCGAAACGAAATGTACACGGAGACTCGGCGCAGTTGGAGCAGTATAAGACTCCGATCAACGCGTACCTGGGCCTCAAAATTGCCACAGTTCCGTCGCACTTGCTTGATCCGCAAATGAAGAACTTCATCGATACAAAGTCTAGCAGTAGGCTTGATCTGCCTCTTGATTTCGAGGGAATACTGCCCCAGACCAGTCATGCTCCGCATCTGGCGCTTTCTGTTGCGCAAAAACTGGCACTAGATCAACAGCGCGACCCAAATACCACTGCGGCGCCGTCGTGTCTTCTCCCTACACCCGTGCGCCCCAAAAATGCGGTTCTTTTGGGCGAGTTTCGTGGCAAAAACCAGTCGGTATCCTTTTGCGACCCCAACTCCACGGAAAAAAGCCGCCGCTTCACGATTTCGGCGCAACCGCTGCATGTCAACTTGCCCCAGGCGGCGCGTCAGGGCTCATTTGTTTCTTCCCCACAACGAAAATCCTCGTTGACAGGCGAGGCTCATGTGGGGCCCAGCAGAAACGGATCTGGGCTTGCTTTCCAGGTCACAAATAGACCCGAGGTGGCGCTGAACGGGTCTCTTGCCTCCTCGCGTGTCGAAAGCCCGCTTCTGATGGACGCACCAACGCAGTTTCCGGTGTCACATCTCGAGTCGCGCTTCTCGCCCTCCCCTCCGCCCACCAAGCCCGTTGTTTCCGCGAAATCCGTGTCAACGAAGACCTCTCCTATCGCCGGTAACGGGCATGCGACGTTTTCGCCTGATTTGCCGCCGACGTTATCGGGGCGCAGTTCAAGACAAGGTTCTGATGTGGGCGCACAGCCGATTGCTATTCTGAGAAAAAATTCTCAGACCAAGCAGTCAAACAAGACGCTTGTGGCCTCGCCTGTGGGTCCGCCTGTCCCTTTCCAGCAGTTTTTGCTAAAAGAGGATGACAGAAAAGTGCACATTTTGTTGGCATGTACCGGCAGTGTGGCCACGATCAAGGTTCCATTGATAATCGACCGTCTTTTCCAGATATTCGGCACCGGAAAAATCTCGGTCCAGCTTGTGGTCACGAAGTGCGCTGGCCATTTCTTGAAGGGACTCAAGATACGGAAAGATGTGAAAATATGGAGAGATGAAGACGAGTGGGCCAACTTCTCCGAATGGCACATGAATGCCACCACCACCTTGTCAACCTGTGAAATCAAGAAACAGAAAAATCCACACGAGAAAATGATCTTGCACAACGAATTGCGCAAATGGGCCGACATAATGCTTTTAGCACCCTTGAGTGCTAACACTCTAGCCAAAATAGCGCATGGGTTATCTGATAACTTACTCACATCTATCATTCGTTCCTGGGGAATTCTTCTGGGGGCCGGTGCTCAAGCAGCTGCAAAGAAGCCCATTCTTGTGGCGCCGGCGATGAACACTTTTATGTATACGCACCCTTTGACTGCCAAGCAACTTAAAATACTCTCTCTGAACGAGGAGGGCTTTGGAATGGAGGTCCTCAAACCGGTAGAGAAAGTATTGGTCTGCGGCGACATTGGTATGGGTGGGATGAGAGAGTGGCTGGACATTGTGGAGACGATGAGGAAACGGATTAAGATAATTTTTGCTGAGAGGCGAGCCGCAGAGGGCGTCCCCATTGCCTTGGACGAGAGGGACGATGAAGACGGGGACGATGACGACGACAAGAACGAAGATGATGACGATGACGATGATGATGATGACGACGATGATGATGATGACGACGACGACGCTGATGACGATGCTGATGACTCTCGCGAGGGTGAGGAAAATATTTTCGGCCCCGTGGATGAAGTTCTTCCGAGTGAAAACACAGCCTCAGCTCATCATGCCAAGGAAGGTGCGAACAGGGAAGAAAGGGTTAAGCAAGACGACCTTATTCTGAAAAAAAATGGCCTGGCTGCGTATGAGATTCAAAGCGAAAGAGCTAGCGATGAAATCCACAGAGCGATGAGTCCGCCATGCGACGAGGCCAAAAGCATTCTATAAGGCTATGTACGGTGTTTAATGCTGATGTTCAGACCTCTGTGCCTCGTTCAAGCTTGTCAAACTCGTCTGCTAAAAACAAGTCTTCACGCCCCTGGATCAACGGCCGAATGAATCCTATGTGCTCCTTGTCCCACTTCGTGAACGCCTCAATCATCCCGTCCTTATCGTCATCATCATCAAGTTTGCTCATCTTTTCGTGGTTCGTGATTTGCCGGGCAAAACAGAGGTTGTATAGCAAACTGTCGACCAAATCGTCGACCTTTGCGTTCTTCTTGGTGATGTCAAGAAGCAGTTTCAAAGCACTGTTTTGCTGAGCGGTAGACATGGTGGGGTACTTCGAGGGCAAGTTGTTCGTAAGCGACGAAACATCGAATGGCGCAATCGAGGGATCCCCGAGCCAGCCATACAACATGCTTCTACGAAATATTTTTGATCTGGAGGGCGAGTAAACGCATTTTTTTGAAATATAGCGTGTGATCCAATAACTCGCCATTTTGTTGGAATTCATGGGCACCACCGCCGTGTCTCTATATTCCGGGTTTGTTGTTTGTCGGGCGGCGAAAGCAGCATATATCATGTGCTCAAAAGTGAAGTTCAAAAGAACGTTGGGAAGCGTGGCCTTGGACGTGTTTGACCGTGTTCGTTGGTTCTCCAATGTGATGACATTTGGCACCCACAGAGGCGTTACAAGTACATTATCGACCACACTCAAAGCCAATTTGGCCATATATGCCTTTGACTCGACCAAAGACCCTTCGTCGGTGTACTCGGGCGTGCCATACCTATCATGGAGATTCATGACAGACCAATCTTTTACCTCGATGCGTCTGCCGGTGTATGAAACTTTGCTGTATGAAAAATTCTTGATGCCAACATCGATGGAAAGAATGTTGAGAGGGCTCTTTGGTTCTTTGTGTGCCAAAATGCCATCGTATAATCTGCGGGAGTCAGAGATAGCTCGGAGCCGAGCCGGCTTTGTGATTTCTGTTCTGTATCCGCAATGCACTGAGAGCCTTTGAAGGTCTTTTATCGTGAGACGATTCATTTGGAAAAGTTGTTATCTTGATGAATCGGCATCTCTGCCACTGATGCGCGTTCTAGTGCGATTACTTGGGGTAGAATGCATTATGCACGCACGCATAAATGAAGAGAAGGAGAAAGCCTCGAGATCTGGGTTTGAGATTCGATATCCAAGGTTGTTTCTCTAATTCTCATCAGAGCGTAAAAGCATGTTTTTCTGCTGGAAGCCCGCTCCTGCCTGTTAATGAGCATTGCATTCTGACGCGACGTGCTTCTGGCGAAGACGCGTCGCAAATTCGCGTTTGCTTGGACCAAATGACGAGTTGATGAATGTTGGTGGCCTTGGGTCTCAGAAATGAAACAAAAGCAATGCTATTCAAACTTTTTATTTGAGATTGCTCCTCAAGTTCAAAATTTCTCACCCAAAACTTCCAAATCAAATTTGCATTTACTGTCTTGCTGCCAGGCCACTGTATCAGAAAATGCTACAAAACCCAGAAGCATGAGACTGTTTACGGTATTGAAATTAGACACACTTGTGTTATTGCTTGCTTCAAAACGTGTCAAAGCACAGTGCAAAGGCCTGGAAAATGCGTGTCGCAGAATTGGCCAAGCTTGAAGTCATTGGAGAATGAACTTCAGAAGCGGGTCTAGTGAGGCAGAGCTCTTTGGAGGTATTGCGGATCGAAACTGAGTTTAAGCAATTTGCACTTTCGACAGCTGCTATGATACCAGATGGAAAGAAACCCGCAATGCAAGGTTCAAAATTCACATTCGTGTGGCAAACTGCATACCTTTGTGAGGTTAGACCGCAAAACCACACTCCTCATGTTGTCTCGAAAGAAGACACCTCTCTCATGAGGTATGCGGCGCAACTGGACACTTTCAAAAATCCCCACTCTGCTGTCCGAGGACCACGGGATTCGCCATAAATTGCCTAGATTCTTGAGAAGGTTCCAAGCGACTTTTCAAACGCAAAAGCGCTGTCCCTAAAGTATCAAGACTAACTTTTCTCTGCTGACTGTTCAAGATGAAGAAACAATCTATTATTCCTTGTGGCTCCAAACGCCTGATCTATCGCTGTGCGTGCAAGCGCCGATCAAGTCCCCTCCGTGATCGGGATTACGCACATTTGGAAACTTGGAATTTGCGAAGTTATTGAGCCGGGTCCGCTAGAACTTGGCATTGAGTAAATTTTGGCTCTTAAATGCAAATTTTCAGATAGTATTGGTAACCCTGGAAAATACTCGTTTCGAGTGTAGGTCTACGCGGCTGAGCCTGAGATGTGAGGAGCATTCCGAAAATGATTATCTCCGACCAAAGCGGAACAATGGGTGGGTGTTGATACTGCATATAGTCTATGCAATGCGTTTTATGCATGCCTTTGCGGGGGCTCAGCCACTGTTGTGTTCCTAAAATAGATCATAGACTGTTCAAGTCGACTACAAATGGTGATTAAAGGTGAGTTAAAGAATCTCGGTGATAATCCATATTGAGAATAAGCCCGACAAAACACACTCTGAATATGTTTTCTTTCATCATATCAGAGGTAGCGCAATTGAGTGATTAGGAGGGGTGCCCCACGTGCATTAACATTCTGCGATGGCTCCGAAAATTATTCCGTACTTGTCCCCAAGGGGCTAGCCCGGTCTTCTCTTCACCATTTTTCCAAGCTAAAATGAGATCATCAACTCTGATTGCTCATGAAAATGATTAGTGAAAAAGGATCCCTCTTTGTTTAGATGAATTTCTAATACTTGGGAAAGATTGAGACGCATCTTGTGCCACTGTTGACGCATCACAGAATTGAAAGGAAGCCCAGTGAAATCACACAAAAACATTTTAACAAACCTCGTGATACAGAAAGACTCTACTCTAAAGTATCAAAGTTCAAAGCGTGTGTTCCCGCCTGTTCGTGCTACAATGATCCACGTGCTCATGGTCGAAACCTTGACAACGATATGGCCAGATTTGCCTCCGGAGTGCATGTAGTCCTATTTGTTCAGTCACTGCCAAGTGTATCTAAGACCTCGTAATTTAGGCCCAGATTACCGACTGGTGATTTTCTTGGAGAACGGAGAGGCCAAACCCAAAAAAGAGTATTAGTTAGATTTCATAGGGATCATCGCGTCTATTGTGTGGAATCCAAAAACACGGGCTGAATTTTTTAACAATAAGGCCGTATGCGGAAAGCGCAGTACGCCCGGCCTGCCCAAAAGTAATCCACAACAATCGCACAACAATAGCACAACATTAGCACAACATTAGCACAACGAGGGAACAACGATGGCCCCAAAAAAGAAAATACGAAACAGGTAATGAATTGATTTTCAGCTGTGCCAGTCCGACCAAACCAGGATAAAAATAACTCGGTTCTCTTGAGTTACCCGGATTTGTTCGAACTAGCTAATATCCAAATTTCACCAAAGAAGTGTACGGTCACAAGCCGTAATTTACGAGAAATGGCAGTGCTGGCTCAAACACCTCGTAATTCGAAACGTATGCCTCGCCATGGTGTGGCACCCCGCCTCGCGTTGCCTCGCTTTTTTCGCTCGCCTTCTTTGTGCTTCGCGTTTAGTAATCAGCTAAGGCGTGTGCTGCATACAGGGCGCACGCCTAAAAGTTCCCGAGCTCCCGTATATAAACCCGCGCCTATCCCCACCCACACGTTTTGCGGCCCTCTTTTTCTTTTCCCGCCACCCAACTACCACTCGTTAAAATGCAATTCAAGTCTGTTGTCCTCGCCTTGACCGCCGTTTCCGTCGTGTCTGCTGCTAACGCCACCAACGCCACTCACAACGGTACTCACAACGGTACCACCACCTCTGCTGAGGCTGGTGCCGCCCAATTGGTGGGTGCTGGTGTCTTCGGTGTTGCCGCCGCCGCTGGTGTCGCCTTGTTGTTGTAATCTTCGCGTTAATAGAGTAATACTAATTAATTTTTGGAGAGCTTTTATTTGTTGAGGAGTCTCGACTGTAGTTTTTTGTGGGTGAGTAGCCTTGCTTGTTGGCTTGTCGTTGGCTTTTTGGTACGGTTTTGTGTGTCTGTTGCTGTTGTCCTCCACTGTACGAACGTTTGTGGAAACGTAGACGGTGGTGTGACGTGGATGTGGAGAGGGGAGTATCGGGCGATGACGACCGGTGACGAGCCTTAGCTCGGTACTGGTGTCACTTTTGTCTGGTGGCTTGCTAGACTTGAGGACGCAGGGTTGGTTAATGTCAGCCTCGGCTAATTGAGTATGCTGATAGGGAACTAGGGGTTATTTCCTGTTTTCTCTTTGTCCTATGAACGGGTGCCTGGCCTAGGCAAACTGTGTCAATGTTCATGGGTCAGGCTGTCGAAATGTTTTGTGAAATGAGTAAACTCGAAAGCTGGAAGTACTGAGATTTCGGGTCTTCTACGTTTTGTTTGAGCGGGAGGTAGACAGATCCTCCTCTCTCAAATTGAACAGTTATCGATCGTGTCTGTCGCTTATCAAAGCTCGTACGTTGAATATAAATGAGAGCCTAATGCAGCCTGTGGTAAGTTGATAGCATCCTCGAAGTTAATCAAGCTTGAGCTGGAAAATTTTCGGCCCTTACTTAATTCTGTCAGTAGATACACCACATGTATCACCCCCTGGCCTGAATCGAACGACACTGTGTATCGCCCGATATCCTGATGCGTCTGGATAGAAAAAATATAGGATCAGCGTATCTATCGTGTCGTTTGGTGCAGACTACGCGGAGTAAATTTGTATCAGATGAAGGATCAAAAGTCGAGGCAACATCTTAATTTCGTTGATACTGAGGATAAAGATACTCAGCATCGTGTGAATCCACCGATGAGTAACACTACCGTTGTCCATTGTTTATTTCGACAAAACATTTAGATGTCGCATGAGGGTATCCTCGCCAGACAATATCGCAATCCTCGTCGTGACAAATGGATGCATGCTTCAATGCTGGAATAAACCTGGAGACACATAGAAGATGCCAGAGAAAGAAGCTGTACAGGCGATCATCTCAAAAGAGCAATTCCAATGCAAGCGAGCAAACTGCCCACCCGAATCCTGGATCCTTGTTAAGTATAGACAGCTTCTTCAAGCAACAAATATACTCTGTCAGCGTAACACCCCCAATCCGTACCCAAACAATACATTCAAAAGCACCTGACCATCACTTATTCGACGGCCGTGACTTAGGCCCCCAATCCTTTGTCGGGTTTTCCTGGTACCGCACCATGTTCAACCGCCTCAACTTGCTCACGGTGTCGCTGCACTCGTTGGGCGTGTCGAAATCAATATCGTCTCTGGCGGCCACTTTTTGCAAGATTTTGTACCCCACCATGCCGCTGGTCAAATTGGTGTTGGTGCCCAAATTGGACTGTAGCATGGAGATCTTCTCCTCCAACTTGGCACGTTTTTCCGGGGAGGCCTCTGCGGAAAGCTTCTTTGAGTGTTCCTTCAAAAGACGCTCGTTGCTGCGCCGGAGCCATGCGATACCAATTTGTAACACAGACTCCCATGGCGCATCGGTTTTGACACAGTTTTTCTTAGCGTGTGTAAGGGAAACTTTGTACCCCAAGTTTCCCACTGCACGCGTGAACTCGTCGATGGAAATAGGGGGCAGCCGCATGAAGCTCGAAAGCTGGTTCAAGTTGAAGTAGAAAGGCGTGTCCAATTCGGATTTGGACAAGGTAAGCATGCCCTTGATACGCTCCCTGGTGCCGTACACCTCCAGCGACAGTTGTGCGTTGATTTTGAGGACCTCGTCCACGAACGAATGGTCGTGCAAAGGCCCGCCCCACATGGGCCCCGCCAAGTGAAACGGCAGTTCGCAATACTGACAAAATTGGCCAGGAATCTGGGCGATCCTGGGTGTCTGGAACTTCTGGCCACAAACACGCCCCATTTTTTGCTCCACAATGTCGCCGCACCCCACACAGTGATAAGCAAGCATTGTTTTGGACGCCAACTGTTTGACCTGGATCGGGCTGGTGGTGACCCGCACAAACACACGGAAATAGTAGTCGATGCTCAAGCTCAAAACAGGTTCAATGCTCTTTTTGTACCGGGCCGCGGCCGCGGCAATCAGGCCTAAAATGAGCCGGATCCCCGCCTCGTGGTTCAGCTCCAGGCCCATGGGCGTGTTTCCAAAATTGTTGCCTCCATATAAGGAAAAACACTTTTCAGGGTACCCGTTGCCTGCAAGAACGCCAGCATCGGTGCACGTGACGAGAAGCAACCCGTGGTCCCTCACCAGCTGCACGGCGCTGTCTATGAAAGGGGCGGCGGTACCATAAGGGTCGAGATCCACCACATGGAATCTTTCGTTATCGCTCAAGGAACCCATGTATTTGATGGCATCTCCCTGGTGGCCCACGACTTTTTCAGAAAGCCCATTATAGAGAGAACTCCGATTTATCGATTTTACTGCCTCTGGCAACAAGTCGTTGGCGACCACACGGGCCACATGAGGGATTTCGTGGCCGTACCGGACTGCACGAAGTCCTGTTGCCGAGAGACCTTCCAAGATGCGGATGAACGGCATTTCTTCAGTGTTTGTGGCTGTTTTTGAGTCTGTTTTTGTGGCTGTTTTTGTGGCTGTTTTTGTGTCTGTGGCTGTTTTTCTGTTAGTGGCTGCATTTGTGTTTATGGCTGATTTTTCGATAGTTTGTCTTTCGCTTGTGGCAGCCGTTTCAACAGCTTCAGTATCAGATTCAGGACGTTTTAATTCGGCATGGGCATCAGTATTTCCAGACTTTTCACCACCGCTTCCCATTCTTTCCCCCTCGGTTTCCCCGCTACCCTTATTTTCTACTTTTCTTGCATAATCTAGCCTTCGACGTTTGCTCCGAAGCTCCTTCTCGCCCTCTCGAGACTGCCGATACTGGTTCAGCCAGGCCTTGATGGCCATCACCGATAAATCGCGGTTGAACTGCTGGATCGGGTTGTAAAACACCTGGTCCTGCTTCGGCGCCAAAATGGTGGCCTTGCCCTCCTTTACCACGGTAAAATCATCTGGATTGAGCGACATGCGGGCAACTTTGCGTGTCGTTTGCGTCAATCTGGTCCAAATCCGTGTGAGCATAGGCCTGCTTGGTACATTTGGGCGATGGCCCCGCGAATTGGGTCCGAAAAAATATGAGATGGGGACAGCCTGCCAGGTGAGAACGGCAACGAGGCAAGGGAGTGTTTTTGTTTCTTTTTGTGTTTTTGTGTTTTTGTGTTTTTGTGTCTTTGTGTTTTTACTCCTTTTGTTTTTGCTCCTTTTGTTCTTCTTTATCTTACTTTCTTGTTTGTGTTTGTTTCGTTCTGTGAGATTTGAGGGTTTAGCAAAAGTATTGCCATGGTGCATTGATCGTCAGGGTGGCAGGGCCCTGCTAAGTCTGGAGTCTATGAGCCACCAGGGTTCTCGATTTCCATTCGAGTAATTTTTCTATTCGAGAAGTTCGGGAATTTTGAGCAAATGACTGATCATATTTTAAAAACAGCGCTGTCGATATCAAAAAATAAGAAATACACATATGTTGACTTTGTTTGTTCTTTCTGCGTCTTTTGCCATATTCTAGTTATCCATGTGAGTAACATCTGACAGTGCGGAAGGGCCAATCTAGTCCTGGCCAGTGTTGGGGTAATTAGGATTTAGTAATTACCACAATAATTATTAATCATACTGGTAGTGATTACTACAAAACAGTTCTCTTTTATACCGCGATCCGCAGTATTGAAGATAGTTATACCTGTGGTTTTTCATTAAATCTACACCGTATTGAAACTTTGCAACTACTGATATTTTGCTTAATGTTCTACTTTGTCTCACATGACTCATGGATAGGGTTTGTAGTATTTGGGAGTTGTGACGAGGGTAAATGACAATGAGATGAAGAGACGGGCTCAATCATTCCCGATCACAGTTGAGATATTGACAATCAGACATCAAGGGCTTGTTTACGACGTAGCGGAAGCATTTATAGGCGAGGAGTACAATGATGATGATCGAAACACCACAAGGACTCAAGGAGTACCTAGAACGAAGTTCTTTTCACCAGTAACAATATATTTGGAAGAATATCTTTGGAATAATTTATGCCGACAAATAAACCATATCGCTATTGAAAAAACCATAATACGTCGTGACCACATTTCAGGTGTGACTGACCACAGGGGGATCTCACTCCGAGCTTAGTCTGCCAAAAAACCCTGCCCAAAATATGATCAACTTCTCATTCATCTTTGCTTATATTCTTAAATGTCATCATTAATCCGATGGAGAGCTTTGGATAATACGAGGAATGATGCCTTAGTATTGAATCTACATATATGTCATAATCTACCTTATTGATAGCTTTCTATATAGCCCATAAACGCTTCACAGATACCATGAACTTTAGTGTTAATGTCATATAAATAGATATCCTTACAACCTACTCCTTTTAATTTTATCAACACTTCTCACACCACAGCACTATTTTGCAGCCGGGCGTGGCACGCCAAAATTCGGTCCCGCCTAAATAGCCACAAAATGCTAAAAAACACAAAATGGATACATTTACGACTTAATTTATCTTTGTACATGACTATGTCGTGCGGAAATGAAAACATCACATTTGAGACACCGCCTGCATTTTCTAAAAACATGATATCTATGATTTTGAATATAAACGCTAGTCTTTTTTTATTATTTAAAAAAAACACGCTAAAACATAAAAGAATTTGTTGAGCTTTATTTGAGGATGTGCGATGCTCTAATGTTCACAAAACTCACAAGTGGTTTTGCGTTATTTAAGTGGCCCTGAAATTTTGTCTTTTAAGTCCACGGCTATTCCAAAAAGGGACTAACATTTCCCAGAGAGCTGAAATGACGTCGTCGAAGTTCTCATTGGACAAATCACAAACATTAGCTAGACGCTTTTTTGATTTATTGCTTTCTTTGTTCTGCCTGGCATGAGTGATGAGAACATCGCTGAATTGTTTGGCCGAAATCTCAATCCCCCGTCAGTTTCCTAGTAATTTACAATGTGAGGAGGCAAGCCTCTTCAAATAGCTGTCTCCGAAGGCGTACTCGACTCATCAGCAAGACTAGAAGATTTACGTGGCGTCAGATGACTTTCTTTCTGGAGACCTCTTGTTTTGAATCTCGATATTGCTCTTGAAAACACCCGCTGGGAATTCAAAGGTGTGTTAGACCAGCAGTTTCAAAGCTGCTCCTGACATTTCATCCAGTCAAAGCTTCTACCCGAGCAAATTTCTATTGCTCAATGAAGTCATCTTTATTGATGTACACTGCCATCCGCGAGCACATCAAACCCAATTCTTTCTCTGGCCAACTAGTAATATTTTGTCTTTAACGGTCCAAATCAGCAAAGATCAAGATATTGCAACAAATGAGACGTGTGAAGCGGCATGTATAGAGGGATTGTTTTGATTTAATTGCAGATGTGTCAAAATCTGGTGTCAAATGACGACCATGTCCGTCAAGTATCAAGAGTCTATGAGTGCCTTTCGTCATAGACTCTGTCTGAGAGATGAAAACCTGTTCGAGCCACAAGATAGCAATATTATTGGATATCCAACCATTTGAACTGACTCCCAAGCGCCAGATATTCAAGCTCAGCATACCAAGACTCGCAAATTTGCTCACCTTCAAAATGATAAATGGTTGCAAAACAGACCCGTGGAATTGATACGCTCAATTGCTGTCACCACTGTCGATTTCCGTTCTGAATTGATTGTCTTTTCCCCTGTATTTCAGGCCCTGAGACAATTTTCCTTGCCGCATTTAAGCCCATCAAAAAGCCTGTCTCGCCCACCTTGTACACATCGCTCGAGTCGGTCCCACAAGTAAGCATCGTGATATGCACAAGATCAATCCAGCCTTTGAGTACGTTTGGGTCTTGGCGCTTTGCCCGTGATAGTCAAAAGGTTTCGAGTACTTTGTGGCGAGGTTTGGGTGTCTTTTCACAAATCTGGAAACCCACTTGGTACCGACTTTCGAATCTTCTTTTGTTCCACGCGAGGCGAGCAAAGGATCTGCCATTTTGGGAACAGCATTGACTTGCGGGGCGAGACCGCGAGAGCCCTTCGAGAGAATCCACTTGACAAAACTTCTTATTAAGCCATTGTGAAGTTTGCTTGGTCTTCGGCTGCTTCGACGTGATTTCTTGAACCTTTCCTCCTCCGTTGAAGAGTGCTTTGGGACACATCTGCTTCCCGAACTGCGCCGCGAGATCTCTCTCTTTTAAAGTTTTGGGGTAAATGAAATCTCAGTTTCATCATCCCACAAAGTTGGATTCGCTTCGACCAGTTGTGATGGCTTTGGAGGTGTTTGACGCTTGTTGTTGCCGACTCAAATAACAGTGTGGTGCGAAAGCTAGTGGATTTCGATAATTAAAGTGAATTCGTCTGGACCTAAACTGCCGGGGTAGGCGACTTGCACATAACCAGGCAGCCCATCGGTTTTTGCTTTCGGGGGCTCTGATATCTAAATTCTGCTTAGTACAAATGCATTGAAGTGATAAAGCTTTCTTCAATCCGATATGATGCTGGTCTATTGCGATTGTTGATTGGCCCGAGCAGACTGAAGAGAGTGATAACTCTTGACCTTTACACCACTGCTGGACCATACAGATGATCTCATGAAAAGACAATGTTGGAGAATTTTTGGGAATGACAATTATACTTGGCCAGCACCAGCACAGAATCATTCGAGGACGCTATAGCTGCCATATATGTCATCATTTTCATTTCTCAGGAAGCTACATTAGCAACTCATCTGCCCCTGATTGCGTTTCAAGATCTGCACAGCTATTTTCTTTGGACTGATTATTCTTATCAAAGAGGTACGAAGAGGTACAAAGATTTTTGAATGAGGGTATTCCAAATTCAGTCTCGCATTACCACGCTCCCATGAACAATTGAGTGAGAGCGGATTGATCATTCATGTCTACAAAACCACAAATGATAACTCCAATTCTTTCCTCTAGCGAGGCGTAAGTATCATAGGACAGTTCCGCGTGGTATAAAGCTCTTCAAGAAAACGAAAGTCACCTTCCTGAAAAGGAAGCATCGGCATGTGAGAGTCCCCATAAGCACTCATACAATCTTCCTCCTTTTCTTGTTCCTGATTGCCTGCAAAAGAGCCACAAATCCCATGCCGATCTGGTCCTGACCATACAAGACTGGTAATGACCGTACAACATATATCATTCTCGTGGGTCTAGATCCCTTCAAAATGAAGAAGCACAGAGCATCACACGAACAAAGAAATCACCCCATATTTATGAACATATGGCGCAAAATATCTTAGAGGCAATGCTCCTCAAATTAAGCCATTTGAGGGTCGTGAAAAGGTCGTCTGACTTTGTGGCTTGTATCAATTCTGGACTTGAGATGAATCTACGGGTACGCCAATGGCATCATATCCCCCGGCACCTGGACAAAACCACCTAAACAGTCAGATGGCTTTTCGCACTTTTCAAGAGGCCGATTCAGGTCCTCGGGTTCTATTGGAGTCCCAGAGCTTTGTGGAACGGTTGAAGTCAAGCCTAATTGCGGAAATGCGGTTGGAAGGATATGAGTATCGTTCCATTTTCCAACTCTTGCTCGTAATAAGAACGGTTGTTCTCCGCAAAAAGGTTCAATCTCCCCATTTTAGCGATAAGTCTGATATTGGCACTGTCAAGAAATTGCATTTCTTCGCTATCTGGACACAGCTCACGACACCTCAAAATTGGATGTACTAGCCTAAGTGTTTCTGAACAACCCTTTTCAGTTCCCATAAGCAAACGAAGGCCTGGCCGAACTGAGCAAGCGGCAGACTCCAGCCCATTTTCTGTTTACTGTACTTTAAAGTGCAGTACAGTAATCACCGGAGCCCGGCTGATCAAGAAGTTTCTTGGTGCTGGGTTGAATTTCCTGTAAATGATTGACCCTCAAGTCGTAGCGACAACATCAGAGCCTGAATCGATCTTACCCTGAGCGCTGCAATGAGCTACTTGCGAGATATTGTGAACAATATTCAGGATATCGTAAGAGGCTTGTTGGTTGAAGTCTCAAGAAGTGCTGTGGCGCCAGCTGAAACTAGCCTCGAATTAAGCCAAAAAAGGGCGACTTGTTTTGTGGGAAATTCCAGGAATAGAATACCTTAAGAGGAGTTATTCGTGCCTGATTCTCTTCACATTACGTACTGATAGTGGCTAATATATTTTGGTATCGTAATATAAGAAAATAGTATACTGTTGGCGACCTTTACAAATTGCTTTCACGGATTGCAATCTAAAAGGTAGGACACCAAGAACACCGAAAATGAACCCATCAAACGGAGTTAGTCTTGCTTAGTTTCGGCATCCAAGCTGTGCTTCTCGGGCAGTCAAAGCTCAGCAATAGATGAGAACGTATACGCCCAACCTCAATAAAATCTCAAACGTTCAAAATCATTTTATTCTGTCAAACAATCATGAATAGTACTGTTACCATAAGTGCAATTATCCGCAAACTGATGGGTCATTGCCGTCTTTTTTTTTTAAAGAAACAAATGGAGTTGAAAGTGTTGCCATTTTTAATTCTCTCAAAATAACAAAAAATAATCATCGAACTTAAATTGTTACGTTATTTTTTCTAATTGTACTGCAACCATGCTCACACCTGCTTCATACACGTTAAAAAGAAAACTCCACACAGCTCCAAGAGCATAATGGACTACAAATGAAAATAATTCTATCAGCCCGTTTTCTTCATTCTCATACCAGCCGTCAAGACCCATCAATTCTGATATGGTCTATCTGCTGGAGCACGAGTTCCTACGTCTTAATAATATCACGTGACCCTGAAAAGTTATCTGCTGCACCCAGCCTCCGGTGCGTTTCAAGCTGGTCAAGGGTCCGATCATTCATAAAAGCGCAGAAAAACGTCTAATCTGACTTTTTTAGTACTTAGTGCCAAAACACTCACTGTTACCATCCAAACCATTTCTCCATGTCAGATCTACTATACGAGGCTCCACAGACGAACGAATATCTAGATGCAGACTCCGATTACTACTCGGACTTAAGCTCTGGATATGAGCTCTCGGCCCAAGAGCACTGGGACGAGAGTTTGAGGCAGATATCAGGACTTGTGAATTTTGTGATATTTCCGCTTTTGGGAAAGTTCTTGGGT
The DNA here is from genome assembly GCA_030581935.1 of Metschnikowia corniflorae. Taxonomy (NCBI): domain Eukaryota; kingdom Fungi; phylum Ascomycota; class Pichiomycetes; order Serinales; family Metschnikowiaceae; genus Metschnikowia; species Metschnikowia corniflorae. The sequence goes on along the minus strand of JAKTWD010000523.1, from coordinate 245,606 downwards.
CGGAGAACGGCTCACATAGTCTGGCGCAGACTTGCGAACTGGTGGTTTTGAATGTTTCAAAAGAGCTGAGAAACTATTGCGATTATTTTCGATCATTCTGGCCGAAAGCGTCTTTTCTTCCAAGATAATTGGTCTATGCTACCTAGCGGTTGTTTGGATGAACCAATATAGAAGACGGCGTAGGATTATCAGAGTACCTGATGTTCTTGCTTGAGCCCTTCAAAAGCTTTGATTGTCTGCACCGCTCTGGGCGGCGCGATGGAGAAGTTTTGGTGCAGCTCTGAACAAAGACGAGGGAGCGCAGCCGTCTCCTTGAGTTGGTCGATGTAGTTGTACGACCCGTTGACGGCGGAAAAGTCGATGTTCATGTCCGCACGCAAAGGATCAGTGTCGCTAAGAATGTTCTTCATTTTTTCGCCCACTTGCGCCCCGCGGATGTTTGTATGGTTGAGAATGTTGCCGCTTCTGAGATTCTTTTAAGCACTCAGATTGGAATGCCAAAGCCAAATAGCGCCTTATAGTACATGATAACAATGCACTCATATCCAACCGTCCATGATGGATGTGAATACACACAAGGCTTGAGTGCATGGTAACCCGTACGAATAGAAACGAGAACCGAAAGAACAATATGCTAATGAAAAACATAAATCTCACTCCAACTAAGACATCACACAATCAGGTCTCAAGGAATACCCAACTCATGCAACATGCTCTCACATGGAGTTTGTGAGATCCTGAAACCCTTTCAAGACTTGTGATGACACTATCTCGGTCTTCAATAGATCGGTGAACGGGTCTAGAATACCCCCAGAGACTCGACGTGCTACCTCAAATATGAGTTTAGTATAATCATCCAATGTAGTAATCGAGTCTGCACCATTGGAAGTTCCGGAAACGGACGAGAAGATCGAGGAGGACTCTGAGCGTGGCTTGGCCTCGAAGTCTGTGACAGGCGCTTCCATGGCCCTGTAGTTTGCAATCAGGAGCTTTAAGATGGCAAACAACTTTAGAAGAAGCTTCAAGTTGATCTTCAAAGTAAAGAGAGCATCTAGTTTGATGTTGATCTCGAGTTTTTCTATAAGAAGCTGGCGGGAATTGAGCTTGATTGGAGAGTTGGTAATGGGCCCATTGTTCTGGGCACTAGTGTCATATTCGCCAATCCTGGAGCCCTGAGAATTTCGCAAAGTCTGTTTCGACAATGTGTGTGAATAGTTCTGACTAGCAGGAGTGGCCATGCTGCCTGCAGCAGGACCTATGTCGAAGTTCTTCAATATGAGATAGAAGTTTTTGGTAAAAGTGACATAATACGGTGCCACCATTGATTCAGGAGTGTAGCTTTCCTTAAACGGGTCTTTACTTTGTTTTGCGAGGTTTTGTGCCTTCAGCTGGTTGCTGTTTTTGGTGTTATAGTGATCCCGTTCAAGATGGAAAGTCTTGAGAAGATTGCCAAATGATATCGAGAGTTTCAAGAGTTTATTGGCCGACACTTGATTGTACGCGTCCCAGGTTTTCTCGGTGATTTGAAGCAGAGCAATATCTGCGTACGTGAGTTTGTATATATCTAGAAAAAACCGGCTTGGTCTTGCCCCGGCGGCGAACGGAACCGTATCAAGAATATGCTGTAGGTATAGGATTTGGTTATCGACCACCGCTCCAGCGTTCATTTCGGGTAGTAATATGTGGTTTTGAGGTACAGCCAAATTGGTCTGTGTGTTTGTGATCTTGTGTGTTTTCCTATTGTTGCTTGTTGGTCCAATGGGATTTTGAGTCGAAGTGCTTGAGTGCTCTTTATTTGTTTGAACGTAATCTCATGAGGTCTCATAGGCAGAGTCGCGCATTGTTAGATTAGGTCCCTTAGGAAACCACATCCGCCTTCTTTCCTCGTAATCAGTTTATTTGGATCGTCCTCAATCATCGTCAATGCTTCAAAATTATATCCAAACTGAGATTTTGCAATCAACTGGTGATCACGAAGACTTTGCGTGCTCGGCTCTTGTCTTTGAGCAGACAGGGATGTCGTTGGCGACGAACTTCTGAAGAATGGGATGGAAGATGTCGTTTATGAGGTATTTTTGTGTCGACGTAGAATTAGTTAATCCGAAAGGCATGTTCTCTAATGCGTACTGACCGAATGGTGTAACAAAGGCTGTACACATCCAGCTCCTTGATTCTTACCTGATAGTACCCTGAATGTAAATCCAAGGATGAAATCACTTTGGCACCCGCGAGGGCATCAAAATGTCATCAATGAGCGGAAGTCGGAACCGTTCTTGCACCATGATATCGTTAAGAGCCCTATAGTCCACGCACAAGCGCTTAGAACAATCTTCCTTGCGAACAAAAATCACGGGAAAATTCTTTCAACGAGTGACGATATGGCGACCTATGAGGCGGAGTAGATCCCAAAGACGTCGATGGAATGTTCACACTGAACCTCTGGTGGAAATCCACGCGGCAAGTGGTCGGTAACCACACCGGCGTAGTCGGTTAGATTGAACACAGTTGGTCGGCTGAATTCGGTTTCCTCTCGTCCTTGTACTCGATACTTTTGACAAGATCTCGGCTGGCAGTCTCAAGATCTCTGTTTTGACACTCCTCGTCACCTCCATGACGCGGGTCTTGAAAATTCACCGATGCCTGGGGCTCGAAGTTCACGGCATTGGCGTGAGCGTGTGTCATGGGGTTTGAAGCGGTCACCTGATTCAAAGATACTTGAGCTGTGACATGACATGTCTGTCATATGTTCGTGTGAATTCGACGCCCAGGTATGCGGAGACTGGCCGAAATACTTGACATTGAACAAGTTTTATAACTGCGTTTCAAATGTGAGAAACGCCTTCACATTTTCTGCGGCTAAGAATATCTCGTCAACATAGAGGGGACAAAGAGTTTGACAGAGGTCGTTTCCCTTGTGAAAACGCTTTCCCAAGATCATTTGTTAGAAACCCGAGTCATCTCATCCTCGTACCAAGGTACCTGTTCTCGTCGCCTGCTTGGTTCGTGCCGTACAGTGAGGAATAGGTTGCCACTTTCTGTTGATTCCTAACCTTCAGGTGGTTTCACATATCTTTCCTCGGCCTGCGGCAATGCACGTTCAAATATGCCATGTTGATGTCCGAATGACGTATAGGGTGACTGAACCACGTGGCGATAGAAGTAAGCATTCGTACGGACAGTAAGTGGCACAGCACACGGTACTTGTTGAATTGGATACCCTCCTTCTGGCTAAATCCCTGTCCGACACACCTTGCCTTGTATCCTGCGCCATTCAAGACAGCTGTTTTGTGTGTATGGACAAACCAAGGGATCACCAATTGTCCTTGACCATATCTAGGCATGATGCTTTGAAAGCGTGAATTTCTTGCTGCATAACATCCTGGCAGTTTCGATCCCGATATCTCGCTGGCAACCATGTCTGTCTGTCTGAACATGTGGCATGTGTGTAGCCGTTCAGAGTGCCGCCTGTACCCTCTGACAGTCTCCCTGACAATTCTATTGTGCACCCGGTACCCAAATGATGGCCCTTCATCCTGGGCAGGGTCGAATTCACTCGACAGGTCATTCTAATGGTTGCTCCCCAATGCTCCCATTTCCCGGTAAAGCCGTCCGGGTCGGAGGCTGTCGCCCCAGTCACTTGACCTTTCCAACCTCATTTCCATCATCGCGGTCATCAGAGCCGAGTGGAATCAGGATGTGATAAGAGTCATTCCCACCTTCGTGGGCAAATGTCCCTCGTGTCCCCTTCAAAATCGTTACATGATCAATTCTCTCTTCCAACCCTCGTTTTCCCTCTCCAGCAGCCGTATGAGATCACCCGGGGTTCCGCAAGTCTCGCGATTCGCCCCGATGCTGGGGTTTGAAGTCCACGACATCGGCAACTTGTGAGTGTCTTCTTCCAAGCACAAGCCGCTAGAAAACTCCCAGCAGGTCCAGACACAATGTGGATTGACAGACTGATAGCTCTTTCTTGGTTTTATGGGTGGTGGTGCATGGACGTTCTTAGTTGATGGAGGAATTTGTCTGCTCTATGTATTCGTCCATTTGTTTCTACAATGTGCCCCAAAAGTTCAGCGCAGCTCTCAACGCAACATATTCCTTTCTGTCAACTTGAGTGATGCGTGAAAAGATGAGCTGATTCGCGTCCAGATGGAACTGAATAGAAATGAGCCTGTGGGGTATGAATAGCCTTCGCAAGGTGTTTCCATTTATTTTGGACCCGTGAACTCAGTTCCTCTGCACTGACATGCATAGTTTCAAGATCTATGGTAACCCCGCAGAGGTTCTCCCCCAGTGACTGACCTATAGCTTTCTTTCTGTCATTTTCGTGTTTCCCTCAGTGTATCGTGGAATACATATCCTGGTGTGGCGATATCTAAAGCAGAGTCCAGACCTTAAGTCTTCGGCAAAATCCAGACCGTAAAGAGCGTCTTTTATGATGATGGTGATTCCTCGCCCTAGAAGGATTGGCTCGCCCTTTTACGTGATTTCCATGTCAGAATCAGGTCCCCTCATGCAGTAAATGCTAAAAGATTTGGTACAGAAACAATTTCTGGAAAGATCCTGACTAAAAGACTCAGATATTACTGTACTAGCGAGCAAGAGCATGGACACCAGAACCACGTCATACAAGCCTGTATCACATGCTAAAGCCTACAGTATCTAAAGATAGTCATTTGCTAAAAAAATACGGCAAACGACATATAATCAAATCATAGCATTTTCCGGTTCGTGGCCCTGTACTTCCATCGGTATCTTCTCAGTGCTACTATACAGCACCTTCACATGAAAGAGCATAGCGCCTGGTGTGCGTATAGTACTTCACTATATGAACACCTAGAGCTGGCATATGTTCTTGAATCTTCTGTGAAGTTCCATGAACTCTCCTACGTAACCACGAAGGTGCTCATGCTGGCTAACCATACAGTAGAGATCACGCCACTTCCGGCACAAGATTACTGTAGTGGTTGAATCATCTCACTATATATAGATGGCAGATTTACCTCTGGTAAATCTGACTGTAAGCACACCAACCAGAACTGGGAACCCCCACTTCTTCGCCTCATATACGTGATACCAATACATGGAGCCCAACTATCTCATATGTATATTGTCTCCTCTTTAGAAAGCTTACTTCAGTTACTTCGAGTTAGCAGAAGGCTGGAGAGAGTTTACATTGGACGTGTATAGGCAAAGCTTAGCAGCTTCGCCTCGACACTTCCCTGCAGGCTTCTCTTCAACATCACAACCAGATGCAACGTCTACCTCCATGTAACTTTTTCCCCACAAGTCCCCCATCTCGCTCCGATGCTTGTGTTTTTGTGCCTGGTTCTAGTCCTCATATTTCTAGTGGCAGTGCTTGTGTTTGGGGACTCGCCTGCGTTCCGAAATACTCCGCTCAAGAAACTACATGGGTGGCTCATATGGTGCAGTTCTCGGGTGTTTCGATATGCCACCGAAAACTCAGCCTTGTATTGTGCGCTACGATGGACGGTGCCTGTGCTGTATTGCGCCATTATCGGTGCTTGCCTCGACCTATTTTTCACCCATATTTACAAAAAGCTTTCCATAGGTCGCTCTGGGCCCCACTCTGTGTACATATTCATGTCCATAGCGCTGCTTGTGCTCACCACCAAGCTCATTACATTCTCTGATCCTGGATTTGTTTCCGCCGAAAATGTGGATGCGGCTGTAGAGAAATGGCTCCCCAACAATTTGATTTTTTTTTCGGGAAAAACTTGTTCCACCTGCCACTTGCCCAAGCCAGCTCGGTCGAAGCATTGCCTGGTGTGCAACAGGTGCGTATCTCTCTACGACCACCACTGCATTTTTGTAAACAACTGCATGGGCCAGAACAACTACCGCTGGTTCATTGCGTTTTTGTGCGCCAACTTCAATTTCATGGTCTATGGGGGTTTTTTGTGCTGGACACTCTTGAGAGACAATGTTGCGGAAGAGGGCTGGTGGTTCACCATCACCAGGACTTCTCCGGCAAACGAAATAGCCGGAGTCTTGTTGATTTTGGCCCTGGTCTTCTCCGTAGTGGTGTTGGCTTTCACGGCTTTGCACTTCAGGTACATGTACCTCGGCGTGACCACCAACGAGGCGGACAAATGGGGCGAGATAGAATACTTGGTTTCGATCGGCGTACTATTTCACGTAGTGGACCTTGATATCTATGTGGAACAGGCAACAACGAGAAACGATGCCACCGGTGCGTATAAGGTGGTTTACATTCTGCTCGATGACCAGAGAATACTATTTCTGGACAATCATGGGCATGACTTGAGGAAAGTGGTGCTGGTGCAAGCTGACTTGACGAACGTCTATGACCAGGGTTTCGTTGCCAATGTCAAAAGCCGAATCCTCTAAGTTTTCGTCTTGTCACGGCAACAAATTAACGATCCTTTTGGGAACGACGATGCTTTCGCAATATCTCACAACCGGTTGATCGGGGGTGGGTGAAACTTTGAGAATATCGCTCTCGGTGCCCGTGTTTTCCCCAGGTTTCGGCCTATTGTCTTTTAATGCCTTCGGAGTTATCCCCTCAGACCTCAACGCCGTGTCAACAGGTTCCGTGGCAAGAATTCGCCGCAATACATTGACCGATACAGGATCTTTATTCCAATAGTGGGTGTGCCCAAAAGCGATTGCATGGAGAAAGAGACGGAATTTGCAGTTCTGCTCGATATCCGAAAACAAGTGGTGGAGCTGGAGCTCCTCATACGACGCAATCAAAATGCGGGAAATCGGGACAACATTCGGGATGCTTTCGGTCAGCGATTCCGACAAAAGCTGTTCAGATTCAATAACTACTGGCGCATCTTCATCCCCGTCTACGGCTGCGGAATCGTGCTTGAGCCCCGCCTTTTTTGGGCCAAAAACAGAAGGTTGCCCGGTTTGTGGTGAAGGCTGTTCCACGGAATGCATTTGATTTTCCACGTGCTTCACCTTCTTGAAAAGCATCACCGGCTCGTCAAGGTCATCGTCGGCAAACGACAATTTCACCGGTGGTTTTTTGCGCAATTTTCGTGCTCGCCGCCTGTCCTCAACATCTTCCCCATCTTCGATTTCCGAAATGGTAATCCGGCGTCTTGATGCCATCCATATAGAAGGAACTCGGCGAGATTTGCAGCGCCGATAGCAGGCTCGGGCCGGCCTGAATGGGTCCACCGCGCGCACCGCGGTGAATGCTGTGCTTTCAAATGGGCCTATAAAATATGAATCGTTTCATTGAAATAAATGTGGTGATTCTACACATTCACAGTAGTCCTGGAAATTTCGATACCATTTCACTGGAGCTTCTGAAAATTTCATGAAATTGAATCACCGCATGTGGTGATGCCTGTAACGGCAGTTGGCCCCGAATGTCAAGGTAATCGAGCCTGCCGTGCGAAAGTAACGTTCCATTTTGAGAGAAATACCAGGTGTCCCGTTAGACACAGCCACGCAAAGCCAAATTGATTTTTCATTTTTTGAGAAATCCCGCTGGTTTCTTTCATTGTTCCAACCCTAGTACTTTTCATTTTAACTACTCACGGATAATTACAACGGGCCGAAAAATGGAACATCGTTCCGGCCGGTGCGGCCCATGGAACATGGCGCTGGTGTGGGGCAGACAATGGGGCCAGCGAAAAGCGGGCCGAAAGATGGGGTCCCGGAACAACAACAGGATGTGCAACAATCGAAGGTTTTTATAGAAGTATATATTTTGTAGCTTCAGGTGGGAGCCCCCTATAATACAATTGATTCTTTTGAAAAAAAATCGAATTGAGCCGGCAGAAACATTTAAGAAATGTTCAACGCATAAACGCATAAGCATGAAAGGCATAAGCATAAAAGGCATAAGCATAAAAGGCAAAAAGGCAAAAACAATGTAATAAAGACAATGAGACACCAAAAGACAATGAAAGACGATATGAGATAATCCCACGGGAGAGCAGGGCCTCCATGATTGCATTCCGCCTTTGCTTTCCTTTTTCATCTCTATCCCAAATTCCCAATTTCCTCATTTCCTATTGTCTCCATGCTCGATTCCGACCCGTTTGCACAATGAAGTCAAAAGGGTGCCTCACCATCGCTGTCAGTGAAGCCTGCGCTGCCCTATGGATCTCGGTCTATTGCTGCGCGTTGTGATCTCACAGATGCTCCATGCGAGATGCCAGATCCATCAACTTCTAGCATTTGCAGCAGTTGCGAGTTGCGCGCAACAATGGACTGACAATGGGCCGAACAGACAATCAGCAGCCCAGCGACTTCCGTCAGTACTCTGTGTTTTTGTTTTTTACTTCTTTTTTTTTATCCTTTCTATTTTTTTATGCACCCTAAACATTTCCACAACCCTGGAAATCTTCACACAAGATGATCCAGCCATTGTGTATCAAGGTGTTAAAAAAGGTTACAAGTTACGCGTGAGCTCTCCGTGAAGTCACCCTAAATGAGATTATCTCTGAATGCAATCAACTGTAATGAACTCACCTGTAATGCAATCACCTGTAATGAAATCACCTGTAATGCAATCACCTCCAAAGAACTCACCTCTAATGAACTCACATCTAAAATTGACACCTCCAACTTTTCACCAAGCATTTCAGCAATTTTAAGCAATCTTTTGAAATTTTTAGCAATAATTTTAGAAGCTTCACAGCCCTGAAGCTTGTCTCACTTGGCATTTCCTCGGGTTAGGGCAGGCAAAGATAATGAGGCACTCTGGGCCTCACATTTAAACCTCGTAAACCGCGTAATCTTTTTTCGCCCTGGCCCGCGCAGGGCACTCCACACTGCACAGTTCGATTGTTCTGCCGATTGTTGTGGTATTGATTTTGGGCCTTATTGTCGCACGCATCGCTCGCAGCCTCGCACCATTATATTATCGACCAACTCCGAAACACGCCCAATCTGGAAGAGTAGTATTTGAGCAGCACCGCCGATTTAACCCGCTTTTCTGCCCTTTTCCACTTTTGCACGATATTTTTCCGATCTGCATCTTCGCCTATTTGGGTCCCTTGCTTTTGCTTTTGCGTCCGCAGACCCCTTGCTCATACACCGTTATCGCTGCCCGGAGAATCCACACATATCTGCCGAAATCGCCGGTTTTTGTGACCCGCTGGAAACGAGCAGAAGCACCTCGGACAAGAGCGTATCTGAGACCACGCGGAGCTTTAGCGCTGGTTGCGTCGCCCGTTAAACTATGAATTCGCTAGGGCATGACCCCGAATTATCCGCCGAGGACCACCATGCAAACACCGAAACTGCGGGGCAGGTGCCGAACGTCCCGAGCCCCCTAGACGAGTATGTGGCACAAAACGGGGGCGGTCACGTGCCTCCCGGCGCTGACCAGGGCCACGACCCGGCCAACTACTTGGACTGGGCGCTGCAGTTCTTGTTAGATGGCGGCACCAACGACCTTCTTGCCAGTCTAGACTTCGCTTCCGCGGCGCCCTCCAACAACAGCATCATCCAGAAGATCCAGTACCAGAGCAGCGTGCACGACCCGAAAACGGGAGACGCCCACCACGAAAACCACCACTTTGGCGACCCGCTGCTTCTAGGTCACGTGATCCAGCTGCCGGTGCTGCCCCCGGTGGGCCCGCCTGCGCCCCAGCGGCCCAGGTCACGGGCTTCGGGGGGCACAGACACGCGGCGCACGGGGCGGCCCTGCGACCAGTGCCGGCGCAAGAAAATACGATGTGTGATCATTCCGAACACCGACAACTGCGCCCAGTGTGAGTCGAAGTCTTTGACTTGCACCTACACGCGGGTTCCGCCGGGCAAGGACGAGCCTGCGGCCAAACGCGCCCGCAAAGCGCCGGCGAATGCGACTTACATGGATCCGTTGGGGGCACCCAGCCAGTTTCAGGGGTACACGAACAACATGAACGTGCCGAGCGCTGCCAATGGCATGCCGCAGCAGAACGTGTACGACATTGTGCCCAACGTGCCGATTCGGACCGTGGCGCCCGTGCAGGACTACTCCACCATGAACAACTCGCTCTTGAAGAAGACGCTCTCGCTCCAGTTTCCGCGGTCCTCGTTCTATGTGGGGCCCACGTCGTACTTGTTCGACACAAACCTTCTAGAGACGATCATTGCGTCGGAAAATAAGGTGCCGCCGAATATAGGGAAGGCGGGTCGCCCGGCGGCCCTCAACAAGATCGAGCAGGTCAATCTCAGTGACAAGATCTCGCTCCGAAAGGTCGAGAGCAAAACCCAGTTTGTCTTGCAGGACGACCAGACCAAGCAGTCGATCCAGACGATGTCGCAGGACGTCGATGCCGTCGAAAAGTTCATTGCGCCGCACGGCCAGATCCTCATCGACCTCTACTTCCGCATTATCCACCCGTCGTACCCGATCCTACACAAGAAGGTTTTCTTGGAGAAGTACTCGCGCACGCACCGGGAATTCAGTGCGCCGTTGCTCGCGGCGGTCTACGTCTTGGCTATCCAGTGGTGGGACTACGACCCGCAACTCAACCGCTTCGAAAAGCCCAACGTCGAGCACATCTTGCGCATTGCCCTCAACAACTACTTGTTGGAGATCATGAAGCGCCCGAAGTTGAGCGCCGTGCAGGCGGGGCTCTTGCTCTTGCAGTGCAAGCACATCCTACGAAGCATCAACGCGTCACGTGCATCCCCGGCGGCCTACGGCCTGGCGCTGGCGTCCCTCACCTCTGCCTTCAACGACTCGGACTATAACGACTGGGTTTTGTGCTCCCAGGTGGTCGCGCTTTCCGAGGAGCTTGGTCTCGGTTTGGACTGCGATGCTTGGAAACTACCGAAATGGGAGCGCGGCTTGCGGAAGCGTCTTGCGTGGGCGGTGTTCCTAGAAGACAAGTGGCTCTCTCTCAAGAACTCGAGGCCATCGCACATCAACGATCTCAATTGGGTTGTTCTGGACTTGGCCGAGGAGGACTTTCCAGAAAAACACGGTGACGGGGACTTGAAGGAAGGCTCTTCTGATATCAACAACGGCAAGCGAAACTTTATGAACTTGATCAGTCTTTCGAAGATTCTCTCGGAGATCCTCAACACCTTGTTCTCCATGAGGGCGATGAAAGACATCAACGACATCAACGAAGTCTTGCGAATCGCCAAGCCTATACAGTTGAAGCTACGAACGTGGTACCACACGCTTCCGGCCGAGCTTCAGATGAGCTCGGTACAGCCGCGCAAGTTGTGCTCGAACGGGTATTTGCAACTAGCTTACTTTGCAGCCGAGCTCACGCTCCACAGAAAGATTATCACCACGCTCTACCAGCAGAACACGCACGGGTCTAAGATCCCCGAGGAGCTTCTCAATGTCTGTCGGTCAGCTGCGAGAACAAGGCTCATTGCCTCGATCGACTTTGTGAAGGACCTCAAGCCTGAACACATACACTCCTTTTGGCACTCGTCCGCTTCTGCGAACTTCACCCTCATTGGAACATTTGCCGCTTTGTTATTTATTTCTTCGACGTCGAAACAGGAGGCGACAGACTTCAAAGAAAAGGTGTTTGACTACAGGTGGGTGTTGAAAATCTCGGCCAAGGGCTTTGTGCAGATCGGGGATTCCCTCCACAAATTGGACTTGGTGATGAACCACATCCCTGGCTTGCTCAGCGAAACCAACGAGCAGCCGTCGATGACCCCGAATGTTCCAACCTTAGACTACAGCAAAGTGCATCAGCAGAAACAGCTCCCGCAACAGTCGCAACCACCTACGAAGGCCACCCAGTTGTCAAGACAGCTGCCACTCTCGCAACATCTGCAACATCTGCCTCATCTGCAGGCCCAACAACTCTCGAATCTGCCCCAACAGCGAATGCTTCAGAAGAACGTACCTCAGCAGGCGTACCCGAAACCTTCGCCAGCGGTCGATCAACGACCGTTTGTGCAGCGTCAAAACTCTTCTGGGCACAACATTTCTCCATATACTGTCAGTAGTTATGGGCCCGCAACTCCCAATGGGGACATGGCAGGAGCAGGCGCTGGTCAGCAAAGCCGCTTCTCGGGGCAGACCCCGCATCTTCCATTCGATGCCGCGCAGGCGCTTCAGGGTCAGCACTTCAATCCGCAGCAGAATGGGATAGGAAACTTGAGAGGTGCTACGAATGTGTTAAATTCTCCTCAGTCAGCGCTGGGGCGCTCGCCTAAGGATACGTCGAGGCAACTGCGGGCCAGTTTTGCAAGGTCGTCGCATGGGGACTCTACGCACTCTACGCCGGCGCATGTGGCTGAAACGAACAGCAAGAGCAATGCCGGGTCGGCCAAAAACTCACCTGTGCTTGTCAGATCGCCGCTTGCGCAACAGCACACGGCCAAAGTTGGTGACGAGGTGCAAGGGAACGAGAAGTGATGTGCCTGGTCTGGTGGTACCCTACAATCGTGTGTCTATCTTTACCGCTTATTTTTGTACATACTCGAATCCTGTCGAACATCACTCTTTAATCAAAAGGCGTCAAGTACGCCTCGGCAATGACTCTGGCCCGCGCGTTCAAGAACAACTTCATCTCGCTGATCTCCTTGTCCACCTCCTCCATGAACTCGATTATAAAGTCGACCAATTTGTCCTTCAACATCTGCTCGGTGTGGAAGTTTGTGATCAAAAACGAAATGTCGTATCCTTTGACAGGCACCCGTCTCAAAATAAAGAAACTTTCTGCTCTCTGAGTAAGAAACCGCGTGAATTGACGCACCAAGATGTGCTCGATCTCGTCCGCCTGCTTTATACAGATCGACACCCGCACAGAGTTGATCGAAGGCTCAATGAAAATCCTTTCATGTTCGTTCCTCGAGATTGTCACCGGGTTCAAAAGAAGCTCGGGATTGTGAGAATTGTCCACCTCGATCTCGGGTCTATTATGACGTTCCACCAACTGTGAAGAGAAATCTTCCAAACAAATGGCCGCGGTCAACGACGTTCTTACAGCAGTCAAGTATGGTTTCAAAGATTGGGACTAGAAGGAAAAGTTAGCAACGATATATTGGATAAATGTGGTGCATTTGGTGTCATTGGTGGAGCTGAAGCTTTGGGATAGAGATTAATGCAACCGTGGCTTCACAAGGGAGCGGGGTTGTCTTGTCAATGCCAGTTTTCTCTTTGTGAATCTTTTTGTGAATCTCTTTGTTGGTCACAAAAAGGGTGTTACATACCATTTTATGGTTATTACAGATTCGCCTCAAGTATCATGATCGAGATTGGATACTATCAGTTGAGGTTCCGGTGCAGGTCTGCACCAAATACGATTCGGCTAGGGGAACCTGGTCGGGAAATATTATTTATTCATATATGGAACTTTCTATCTTTTCCTTAGCCCACTAATGTAAACCACTAGATTTAGATAATTTATCAATAGCAATAACACGGAAAAAAATGATTCACTTAACACAATCTGTTCTATATGAGCTATTTCACTATCAATACCATAAGCGTTAGCTAACTCACTAGTTCCATCTGTTTTTTAAAAACTTCTCTGTAAATAAGTCCTAAAACTGTGCTGTTTCTTTAAAGAAAAAAAAACAGCATTTTTTTTTAATGTTCTCTTAATTTCAACTATAGATAGTTCAGATTCCTCCTTGATCGTAGAATAATGACGCATACTAATTGGTGATGTCTGTTTTAGGAATATCGATTTCAGCCTTTCTCCACAATGAACTTTTTTTGGTTGATAATTTATCTTCTATTACATTTATATTTATCAGCATCCTTAGCATTACCTAAGGCATTTGCTTTTTCGTTTTTCTTGCCCCCGTGAATGCTATCTTCATCTTGTTTAATTTAATTCAATAATCAATCCTTTCCGAGGTTTCCGTGTTTGATAAAGTTTTCCTTCAAATACAATGCTTCTACTGTATCTTGAGCTAGTGTTAAGTTCACTTCTGTGTCGGTGTTGACACTGCTTGTGATTTCGGAATATACGCATTCAATTATATACCTTGCATTGATATTGTCTCCGAACCAAAGTTTATTATGATTTAACTCATAATATTTTGTGAATTTGGATATCGCTGAACCGGTTTTGAAATGGAGATTCACTTTCATTTAACTTAACATAACTACTAAAGCTAGGACTAGACTACTCAACCCTATACAAATATTTAGGATATTTTGTCATATCACACAACCTTCAAAGACTACCTTGTTGGACAGACGGGCCAGCGCGAGCATTTCCTGATACAAATGAACTTCATCAGCGCCCAACTGCTCTGTCCCTCTGTTGAGTCGACTATCGGGACTCTTTGGATCTGCTGTGACATGAAGCATTCATCCTTCATAAGAAGAGCTTCGATGACGAACCTGAATCTTGTCTTTTCATTAAAAACTGAGGCGAAGGTGGGCAGTACTGAAAAACACATGAATTGTATGTTTTATCTATTCTTTCTAGTATTGGGAATTACTGAAAAATTTTGTTGCTCTATGAGTCATCAGAACTTTGTAAGGAGATCTGAGAACCAATGTGAGGAGTGAGGTAGGTGTAGCATAGTTTGAGTAAACGGAACGGAGAAGATAGTTTTTGTTGAGTGCGAGATACGTTTTGTGTTTGTAGTGGAAAAGACTTCACCCAAAACGAGTCACGGATTGAGTATTCCACATTCGGAATTTCTGCTGGAAGCCAAGGGTTCGAGCAATGGCTAAGTCTGCACTGGCTGGGTCTGCACTGGCCTCCTTCCTATCAGAGTTTGAGAGTGTGGAGTTTCCTGTTCTCATATTTTGTTCCTCAATTGGTGACCAAAGGAGATTTCATGGCAACACAATAACGAAATATGCTACCTCTTTGTCAAGAGTTGCGATGTCGGTGGAATAGTCCCGATTTTAGAAATCCAAGCCTGTAGACACTATGATTACATAGAAGTTCCCGGTCTTTTGGCAATTCCCAGTCACGGAGTGTTTCGATATAGAGCACGAATGTTTTTGTCCTTTAATGAGCCCTTTTCTAATAGTCCTTGATTCTTGTGTATTTATTGAAGCGTCGATAACCTCGATTGAGGCTCTGCTACTGTAACATACCATGGATCGATTGTGAGCATCACCATTCGTAGAATATCATTCTGACAATTCGAGTGACATCAGGAATCAACAAAAATAAGAAAATTCGGGCGATAAGTTGCATAAAAAATCACCGTGTGTGTGGGTTTGCCTGGAACATGCCAAGATATCATCGCGGTGCTATGACAATATCAGGTTAAAAGTGTGTGTTTCACATTAGGCTTGTAGGTGGTCTCGGCCTCAATGATGCATCGTTCGGCCTCGTCCAAAAGCTTAGTATTGGAGAAATTGATGTCATTCGCAACTATATCTTTCGCAAAATTTTTAGCTTGGCATTATTCTCATGTTTATCCCGCTTCTGTTTTCATGTGTCAACATTAAACTGCCCAAGCGCAGCTAATAATTCATGAGGAAAGGCTTTTTCTCTCCCTCTGGTTTTGCTCTCTTTACCTCATGCTGGACAGAGTCCGGTGCCGATCTCTTCTTATGAAGCGCATTAGTCATCAAAGATGATGTCTCCTTCAAGCACACTAGCAAGTTCACACGTAGGCTCTGTTCCACTTTCACCGGGTCGCCACTGTGGAAACGAGTGATGGCTTTGGAAAGTCTCGCAAACGCTTCGACGTTGGCGAGCTTTTCTTGCCAGGCCCGAATATCCAAATCATTGCTTTTCACAATGGCTTCTCTATCGCTAATGAGGATTACAGCCCGTTTGGACCCGTCCTGTTTATCCTCGTTTTCACCAGCTGCTTGACCATTTTCTTCCTCGATTGCTTGTGATTTTTTCTCCTCAAACAAGATCACAGAACTATCCACGAGATCACGGTTTTTCGCAATCCAGCTGGCCAAATCGTAGACATCGCCCTTCAAGCGCCGCTCGAAAACCGATTGCTCTTGTTTCTTCCGCGCCCTGAGCTCGTTCTGCAACATCTCGTGGATCATGCATAGCTCCTTTGACCCCTGCACGGAGAAGAGCCGCAAGTCCGTGAGCAGCTCGTCTTTGACGCTTTTGAGAAGCGCGAAAAACGTGTCGAAAGTCTCAATGAACGCTTCATAGTCGGGGCCATCGGGATGCTGCTCGATATGTGCGCGCACACTAAACTCGATGAGATCTTTCTTCACCTTTTGTTGTTGTCTCTTTTCCTCGGTGAAATCCCAAAATAGCTCCAAGGGGGTAGATCCGTTGCGGCCGCATATCTCGATGTACTCGTCCTCGTTTTCAATCGACGGTAAAATGTGACAGAATTCGGTGTTTGCACTGATTGTTAGTTTCGAAAGTAGCGCCTTGAACGCGTCTCGCGCCTGGCGATCGGTGCGTACGTTTGAGGTTTCCGCTTTCTCGATCTCCGCCCGAATCTTGCTGATTAGTTTCGGGTAGATTTTGTGGGAGTAGAGATTCAATATGTCGCGTTTTGTCAACACTTGGAAATGCTTGTTGGCCAAGAATCTCGCGTCGGTTTGGAGTTTGTCGTAGAGCTTGCACCAGGAGTAATCCACGCTTTCTCGAGCAGCAGTGATTTGTAAGAGGTACCCCTCGAGCTCCTCTAGAGCCTGCTCTTTCTTCTTCTGCATAGCCTCGTCTTCTTGTGAACGTAGTTTTTCAGTGCATTCAGTATATAGCCTTTCGAGCTCTAAGTCGGGCAAGATCGAGTGCTCAAAAACGGGGTTCTGCTCCTTGATGAGAAGGTTTTTAGTGGAGATCCACCGCGTTCGATGGGTGATTTTCCCCCCACTAAGATATGTGTTAATCTCGCGCACAAAGTTCTTCTTGAACTCCTCGATCAAGTCCGTTTTGCTCGAAGACTCGCGCTCAAGCTTGCTCACCAAGTAATCCTCATATGCGGTCCTGCGTTGCACTGCATCGCCAATGGCCCAGTAGCTTTTGTTCTTGATGAACGTTTTGATCACCTTTTCAAAAGACCACGTCAAGTCTACGCCGCCATCTTTGAGCATCCCCTGAAATTGCTTTCTTGCCTCCTCCTGATCCGAAAGAGCATGTGTGTTTACTAGAGTGCTGTCAAGCAAAGGTTCCAGGGCCAACTTTCGATCGAGATCCAGCATATCATGCTTGGATTTATCCTCACTCGAAGACGCTGTTTCGGCTTCATTTGTACCTTCAGCAGAAATTTCTGTTTTGTCTTCAAGTTCAATCGGTTTGTCCCACGTCGTGACGCCCGTTGTCTCATTATAGTAATACTCTCTTCCATCTTCGGTAGTATACGTTTGCCAGGTCCCCGTCAGCTCAGAAACCGGCTTTTCCCAACTAGTTTCCTGTGTATCGGGATTGTAGTAGTACGTTCTCCCCTGGTCGTCTTTGACTTCCTGCCACGAAGACATGGCCAGTATTTAGCACTTGTAAACTTTGCCTATTGCGCCTGTAAGGTGATGGGGCCGGTAGGGCCAATATGAAGGCATGGGGCCTGCCGCCTGATGCGTGCGAAAGTGGTGCAACCTGGGCGCGACCTGGGGCAATATTTACGCATGGGCCCTAGAGCCAGAAAATGGCCCGAGCAGTGTTGCGAGTAATTCGAAATTAGGAATTACTATGGTGATTTTTTTTTTTTCTGGAAGGAACAGGAATACATAAATTATCACAAATTCTATTGCGATCTGTAGTAAGTGGGATAGCAATGCTAGTGGTTATTCCATTATATGCAAAAAGTGTGGAAACTTTGGGATCTACTTGATTTTGCTCAATATTCTACGTTGCCTTACATGACTCGCGAATCGGGTTCATGGTAAATGGAAATTGTGACAAGGTAAGTGACACGATAACGAAGAAACGCAATCAACACTTCCGATCACAACTAGGATGGCTGATGAGGAGAGAGTTTTTAATTATAGATAAATGCTAAGAGATTCTCAGATTTGAAGCGCAATTATACATTCTCTCGGACAACGAGGAGCAAGGAATGGATGGTGCCTTTCTAAAGTTCGTACATTCGTTAAATTATCTGCATTCATGAAAGAGTTTCATGTGGGCTTTAAACAGCCGAAAGACGCCATCAAAATCAGCAGTAATTAGATTTAGTTATTCAGACTAATCATTCACTACTTTTAACTTATATCACAAAAAATTAAGTCTACCAATGAATACTAAATGAATAGTAATTATCTCAATCACTCACAACCCTGGCCCCAGTAACTGTCACGGGGCCGCGACGTTCACGGTGTGGGGCCATTTCTCGGAGGCCGCCTTGGGCGAGACCAGGCATGGCTTCTCGAAGTATATAAGTGGACTTGATCAATACTGGTTCTCAATTAGGAAATTTTATTTTGAGATCTTGAAGAGATAAGATTTCTATATAAAATGGTGTAAGACTTTTATCTTGTGTATTCGCTTATAAGTGATGATCCCAAGCGCAGGTCTCGGTTGCAAAATTGCCAAACCATTCGCAGCAATTACTGGTGCAAGGCTGAGCGATACAATCTCGACTTTTCTCGAGAATGTGTATACTATTACTAGTCAAAAAAGCATCTTTTTTTATTTTTTGCGCTTGCTTGAATGTGACTTGTACGGTGGGTTTGGACTTTTTTGCCCCAGTCTGATTTTCCAGGTAAAACCGCAATCCTTCGAATGCTATATTGTAAGCAGTACCCTACGGTGTTTCGAGAATGCTAGATGAAGATGTGATGTTGTAGCATAAAGCACTAATTGGAGCAGTTTGGGGCCATTACAGCTTCGAGCTCTAGGCTTGGGGATGAAACACACTCTTCTTTGAGTGTACGACAACTTTACTAAATTCCTATCGGCTCCAGTCTTCAAGCTTGTTTGAATACTGTAAATTCAAAGCATCTAACAGTTTTTTTAAATGATCAGGTTTCTTGAACTGAATTGCATTTATAGGTTCGATGACAAATTCCTTCTTCCACTTTGGTGAATTTTCGTGAATGTTACTTGTCGTTTGGTGGGTGTTCCTTCAAGCCCTTTGTAATAATGAAAGATTCATTGAGATTCCCATAAGCCTGAAATAAAATCGGCAAAATCAGTGAACACATGATCTAGTAGACCCGTGGAGCAAAGTTATCTTTGAGTTGTTGCCATAACTGACTTGCACAACGCACAAATGTGAAATGATCCTGGGCGATCGAATTGTTAGACGACCTACTAGGGTGACTCTAAACTAATTGAAAGAGTTTATTTTCCTTTCTTGCAAAAAATAAAATCAGATTACAGGACTGGGTATCATTCATCCAGGTTTTTCGCCATGAAACCACAAGGAAAATCTCAAATAGAGCACCTCACCTGGCCACAGTATAATTTCCATTGATTGTGGAAATCCTGAGTTTGATGTAAAATAAATGTAAAATTTCTTCAACAAGCTTTGAAATGCTTTTTTTTTTCAAAAAAATCAATTCTTTCGATAGGGGCTTCCACCCGAAGCTACAATATTTATACTCCTATAGAAAAACCTATAATACATCTTGTAATAGACACTGAGATGTGAAAGAGCTCGACCTTCCCACACTTTACTGTAAATAGAGCAAAGCTTAAAGTATCAAAAGTATTCTATCCCAAAGTTTTGTCCTAAACTGGGCAGTCTCAAGATTCTCGAAATGTGGAGCAGTCGGCTCAAACTTCTGTGCAAGTGATGTCATTTTGAACAATATCCTTTCTGAAAGTTACTTTCTTTTTTTCAACTTCGTTCATCTCACATTTTCGCCACACGTATTGTGCACTTATATATCCCAGCAAAGATATCGTGCAACCTGAGTGTAAAGGCTCAGAAAGCTCTGGCTCTTGTTCAAAGGAAAATCACAAGGCTTAATTGGCAGAGAGTTACGATATCTTCTTCTCGATATAGAGTTGTTTTTTGATGATCAACATCATATTACAGAAAGTCACTAAATAGCGAGCAAGAACTATACAACTATAGAAACAACCCTGCAATACGTGTGGATAGATTACTGAACACTCTACCCGCTGTTCATGCTACATCCACCAGTCAGCACCTTTTTTGAAGAAAAAAGAACCCCGAAAAGAGCCCACGGCTCGAGTCATTTTGCGATTGAGGAGAGGTCCTGTTTTCAAGTATTAATTGGGTTGAGGGAGACAGAGGAGGCGTTGAGTGTCCCGATTTTTTATAAAAAACAGAATCAATTGTATTATAGGGGCTCCCGCCTCAAGCTAAAAAATCTATACTGCTATAGAAAAACCTATAATACATCTTGGAAAAGGAACTGAGTAGTAAAAGAGTCCGACTTTCCCAGCCTTACTCTCTCCTCCTTACCCTCTCCGCTTCTGCAAGTCGTGGCAATCCGTTTTGACCCGAGTACGCTACAAGAACTTCTTCAACTTGCGTCTCAGAAGTGGTTGGAGCACAATGCCCAATTTTTTTTTTTCAAAGAATCAATTGTACTATAGGGGGCTCCCGCATCCTTTCTTCTCGAACAATAAACTCGGCGAACAATTGATTCTTAAAGAAAAAAATCTCAACAAACCAATTGAGGTTGCGCATATTTTCGTACTTATGATTCAATGGCTCCAACATCAAATATGATCTCATGGGCAATATCATGCCTAAATGATTCCACCGGGATTTTGTGCAGCTGCATTCGCTGTAAAGATGCTTGAGCATACAATTGATTCTTTAAAAAAAAAAAAAAATACCTGTCAGATCTATCCTTTCAAGACATAAATGACATTTGAAGCCTACAACTGGCGTCTCTGTGTCATTAATCGGAACATGAGATCCGAAATCAAAATGATGGAGAGCTTCCCGTAGGGCCAAACTGACTTAGGTATGCGGCTGGGGCCCTGTGCTTCATGTATTAGAATTTTCTTGATAAAAGTGCGCATTTTTCATTGCAATTTTGTTTTAAGTGTGCCATCCTTACTATTCATGATCGCTGCTCGTAGATCATAAACTCGAACATGGAACCACAAATTAGTGCTGACAGATGGGAGTCATTCAAACTAGGTGCTATAATTAATACTTGTAAGACAAAATCATCGAAGGCAACTTGTCCGAGTGGTTAAGGAGAAAGACTTGAAATCTTTTGGGCTTTGCCCTCGCAGGTTCGAGTCCTGCAGTTGTCGATATCTTTTTGGATATCTTGTGGACTGAGCCAGAATAATTTTTGTCTTTGATGACACACGATATAAAAAGCTTGTCATTCAGCAGTTCAACGTTCTTCTTGAAGTATTTCAACCCTAATCGATTCTCGCCGTGGAGAGCGGTCACTCTGTGATAGCCGCAGTGACCTGACCATGTTTCGACGGAATAGTCCTCAAAATTAAGCAGTAACACGCAATCCATCTCTTAACCTAGCCTCATCCACTGTTTCGTCTTGTCACAAACGAAAGTTTACGATTGCACATCGCTTGATTTAGTATAGCCTGGTCCCATCCGAATTATGTGCAGTCGCCAACTCGTCACCTTATACGAAAAAAACTTTAAGCTATCAGGCTTCACTCGGACATTTTCAAATCGTTCAAAATTCAGCTGGATGTAATTTGCTACTCCCAAGGAGTCTTCTTTTTCAAATCAAGAACTTGCAATAAAAAGTCTAGGCGTCCCACGTACGATGTTCTTGTGCTTCGCAGTGCGAAAACATATGAGAGTCTCCGCGTGCAACCTTGTTTTTGCACCCACAACTCTTTCTTCTATGAAACAAACTTACACCGACAAAGAGCTTCTTTCTCTTAGGCATGAGTGCCAGGAGCCACTGGTAAAATCTTTTTTCGCCAGAAGTAGACCTGCCTGTATTTTTCTGGATTTTCCGCCCAACTTATACAATCCTTATGCCGGCAATACTTATGAGCCCGCTTACGGCCATTCGCTGGGTTCCCCTAGAAGGCTTTCCAGAGTAAAATATGAAAATACCTCTGTGAACGAAAACATCACTATTGCTCCTAGGTGGAGTACACAAAGTAAGTCTGACGTCAATCCTTTGGAAAGTTACCAACTCATTAAGATCCCGCTGAGCTTAGGTGAACTACCCCCCGGGTCCAGGATCATCAAAGTGCGGCCGGGGGTCCCTGTACCAGAAAATGCGATTCCAATTTCGGTTGCAGATGTTTTGGGCGCCGGGGCCAAGCATACCAAGAAGGTGCTGACCCCCACAATTGCGACACGCTTCTGGAGCAAAACCTCCACAAAAAGTCAAACGACTAATGTGTGGGATATCGATTACGAGGCGCCCAGCCACGATGGCGTGACCAACTTTGCCGCCGGGGACAAGAGTAATCCAATTTACGACCATGCCTCATTCGCACCCACTGCTGGAGCCGCGAGCGAGGATACGGCCACTGTGGTTGATGCGGGCACCAAGGTTGGGCCTGCGACCAGGGCGAGCTCGGGGACCTGGGCCAGCACCGAGACCAAGTTTAACTATGCACGCTTTTTCGAGCCATATATGCGTAAGTTTCCAAGCGACACACGCCCTGGCGAAAAGCCGAAGGGCCATGAAAATGAAAATGAAAGTGAGGGTTTGGTGGACCTCGCTCCGCGGACCTCGTGCGACCCTGACTCGGCTACCGAGTACTCAAGTGACAGTTCCAACATCCAGATTCAGCTTCCCGTTTGAGATCTTTCATTTTTGGGACAGTGCAGGTTTCATGTACCGTAGGAAGTGGTGGAAAGGGGCAGAAAGGGGCAAAAAAGGGGTAGAAAGGGGCAGAAAAGGGCAGAAAAGGGCAGAAAAGGGCAGAATTTGCAGCTATGCATATGCCAACGGAGAAACACACCGCAGAGTTCCTGGTTCATAATGAGTCCCCGCCACTTGAGTTAGTTCAGTGCCTAGCCGACCTAATAAAAGGATTTTTGATCAAGATTTCAAAAGGTACCTCTAGCCGGGATCGACTGCTCGATGGGCCGTTTAATCCTGCTTTGTTGATGTTTATTACCCCAGAATTCGCAACCAATTTCAGGTCCTGTACATTTGCGAAAGCGACAATGGCCTGGGGCCGGTGAGATGAGCATGCCGACTCGCCTACCGGTTCGAACCACGCAAAATTCGAGCCAAATATCCGTTTTGGAATTTCGAGCTCTCTCAAGAATGTCAGACTGGAAGTACCTCCGAGTGAAAATGTGCGTATATCAGTGGCCCGCGGGGCGAGCTCAAAATTGGTCAACAAACACTAACATTTCAGCACGCCCGATCCCATCCTCGAGCAATCGAACCCTCAACTCTACAGTGAGATCGATGTCGATTTGCTCACGTGGCGCAGTATTGTCACGAATGCTCTAGTCGAATTATACGGAATATCTGGAGTAGCCAGGCATTTTGATATTTTGGTTAAGCAGACCCAGAAACCCGCTTTGGAGGCAGTGATGCGAATCCAAGCAGATGATGCAGATATATTCCAAAAAAGCCTTCTGAACTACAGTTTCAGTCTAAGTGGCTTTTTGGGCCAAGATTATGACTTTGGTGCATACGCTAAAATAATGGACCACCTGTCTTTTTTGGGTGTCCTAGCAGACGAGATGTTGGTGTGCCAAACCAATTGAAAAAATGTTGCTTGACTTACTTTCAGAGCGAGAATGAAATTTGGAGCCGAAAATTATTGGCCCTACTTTTCGCCCTGGTTTCGCTCTGTTTTCGCCCTGTTTTCGCCCTATCTCCGCCCCGGCCTTGGCTGGTCGCATCGGCTCCGCCCCGATCGAATCTACCCAGTTTTGACCCCACCTTTTTTCGCCAATAGTGCCTTCAAAGTGCGCGAAACCGCACGGCATCAATGCTGCCACAGCGATCGAGTACTCATTGTCAAGCCAATATTGACCCCGCGAGCTCTTTATAAAGCTCTCTATGAACCTCTCTCTCTGATATTTGGGAGAAAAATATTCAAATGAAAAGCTTTCACCTCCAAAATGCAGCCAACTCAACTTCTCGTTTTATCGTTAAGGCAGCTGGACGCCTGGTATGGGGCCGCCTGCACAATGCCCTCCTATCGCTTGTTCGCGATCGGCTCGGGTGCTCACTTCTAAGTCGAAGTCTGTATCAGAAGCTGAGGTCTTTACTTACTATAGCACCCACGTCTGGGACAAAAGAAGCTGCGATCTTATTAGTTTTTGAATATCTTCTCAAACCATCGCGACTGCCCTAGACCTGGACCTTTATACCCTGTCATGAGATCGGCCTCTCACAGAGCCTCTACTATCGTAGGGCTTATAGTGCTCATATTTCTCAGACTATGTCTTGCAGAAGATTACACACCCAAGGTCTCTCAGACCACATGGGATAATAAACTGATCATGATGGCCTCGTACTTCGAAAACTCGCCCAATGTTTTGGCGCTATTCAACGGACATGTCAGTTTATCGACTGACGACGGAGCAACCTGGAAAGAGTTGCCTGAGCTCCGAGACCACCAGCCTATTCTCATGGAGATCGACCCCTTTTTCCCGGAAAGAGCTTTTGTTTTCCTGTCCAGTTCTGAGCATTTTGTCACCAACGACCGCGGGAAAACCTGGACCAAATTTGAGGTGCTTTCGGGCAAAAAGAAGCCTGTTTCGCTGTGGGATTTGTTGCACCTCAGCTTCAACCACGGTAAAAAAGAATACGTGATTTTGACAATCAAGCACTGCAGCCCGCATATGCCGCAGTGCGGAACCGAGGTGTTTTACACAAAAGACGGTTTCCAGACAAATCCGAGTCTTGTTTTTGATGGGGCTAAAGCGTGTGTTTTTGCCCGGTCCAATTCTGAGTTCGATTCTCTGGTGAAACCCGAAACCATGTTTTGTGCTAAGAACGAGGTCAACTCCTTCGGGCACGTTGTGAAATCGAACTTGCTCAAGTCGACGGACTTTTTCAAAAACAGCGAGATCGTCGACCATGTGTACTTGAAAAACGGAGAAATCATCGATGTGCGAGTGGAATCCGCGTTTTTGGTGGTGGTGTTGAAAAAGGACAAGTTTGCCGAGGCCCAGATCTCGTTGGTGGTGTCCAAGGACGCGTCCGTATTCCGAAGTGCCGATATCGATTTTGAGATCACGTATGGAGCCATAATCTTCTTGAAATCCACGCCACTGTCCTTGCGCTTATCCTTGTACTATCAAGGCCGGATCACGAAGGAGGAAGTGGTGCAATTTTCCGACTCCGACGGGCTCAAATTCAAGAAAATCGCCAACGTGGGGCTTCTTTCAGCAGTATCCTCGCCCAATGTCGAAGGCGTTTGGTTTGCCGATGTCAAAAAGGCGCCAGATAGCGTAGAGTTTCCAACCCGCTACTCGTTTGACGATGGTATATCGTGGGAGCCGCTTGAAATCGCTGGTGATGAGTCTTGCAAGGTAAGTGACGGCTGCCTGTTGCACTTTTTCCCTGAAGGTAGAGATGAAATGATTACCCCGCTCGCGGAAACACCAAATGTGCTTGTGGCCGTGGGCGCCAAGGGCACGTCGTTCAACTTGGAGCTGCAAATCGATACATATGTGTCACGTGATGGGGGTGCAACGTGGAAGTTTGCTTTAAGTGGGCCGGTGATGGTGGCTTACGCTGACCAGGGTAACATTGTAGTGGCGGTTCCCGCTACTGCGTCTCACGAGGCTCTGAATAAGCTTTACTATTCTTTGGACCAGGGCGTCCTGTGGCTGACATATGACCTCAAAGACGCCATTTCTGCAGTTAAAATCGCAGCGTATAACGACTTGTCCGGGCTCAAAGTGGTGGTTTTTGGGCGCAAAGGCGCGCAGTCGGTTGCGTATGCGGTGGATTTCTCAAACGCTTTTGGCGGCAAGACCTGCGGCCAGAACGACTTCGAGTATGTGAGTGCCCGTGTGTTGGCAGAGGCAGCAGGCCCCACGTGTGTGCGAGGGCACAAATCGAGCTTTTTCAGAAGGAAATCTGATGCCAAGTGCTTGGTCAAAGCTGCTTCGGGAGCTGTGGAGGTCAAAAATGAACCCTGTGAGTGCTCGGAGGCCGATTTTGAGTGCTCTCCTTTCTTCAAACTTTCCGAAAAGGGGGCTTGTGTTCCCATCAAGGAGGAGATTTCCAAGTTGTGCAAAGCATCCAAGAAGAAAAGTGTGCGCGTGCCTCATAAGCAGCGTGTTGCTGGAAACGACTGTAAGTCGAAGGGATCGCAGCAAGAGTTCATAGCGATGAGCGATTTCGACTGCAAAACCATCGAGGAAGAAAAGGGTGCGTTTTCCGACGAGTCGATATCCGTGAAACTTTCCACTTTCGACGGCATTTTCGACCAGTACTCGTATGTCGAAAGCAGCAACTCCACCAGCAACATTTTGGTCCACACCGACAAGAATATGGTGCACGCCTCCAACGACGGAGGTGTTTCGTTTGTGGATGTGCCTGTGGATGACAAGATTTTATTTTTCTTGGTGGGGCCCGTCGCAGAGACCGCGGTGCTTGTGTCGTTGAACTTTTTATACGTCTCGTCGGATGGCGGAAACTCCTTCACGAAGTTACAGTCTCCGGGCGTTCCCAGCACCTCGGGAACGCCGATCGTGTTCCACCCCACTGACGCAAAAAGATTCATGTTCGTAAGCGCAGGCCAGTTGAATGCGGAGGATCTGGTGCATTACACTGAAAATGGGGGAGTTTCGTTTAAGAAAATGCTCCTGGGGTCCTCGTACTGTAACTATGTTGCAGAACTGGTGAATTCGGACCAGAACTTGATCTACTGTGTGGTGTCGAATAACAACAGACGCAAGTTATTGGCGTCCACGGATTACTTCCAGACGTCCAGTGAAATATTTGACAACGTGCTCACCTTTGCTGTCAAGCCCAACTTTGTGCTTGTGGCCACCATCACTGAGTCGCAAGACTTGCAACTCAAGGTCACCGCGGACGGGGCCACTTTTGCGGACGCTGATTTCCCGAGCGACTACAGCGTTGGTTTGCAAACCACGTACACGATTTTGGACTCTCACCCTCACTCTGTGTTTCTTCATTTGACTACCTTCAAACAGGAGGGGCGTGAGGTAGGGGCACTCCTCAAGTCAAACTCCAACGGGACCTCGTATGTGTTGTCTTTGGACAATGTGAATAGAGATCTGAGAGGTTATGTCGACTACGACAGGGTCGATATACTCGAAGGTGTCTTGATAGCCAACGTGGTGTTGAATCCGCAAAGCAAGGATGCGAAAAAGCTCCAGACGCAAATCTCGTATAACGACGGGAGCCAGTGGTCGTACTTAACGCCGCCAAAGATCGACTCGCAAGGAAAGAAGTACGAGTGTACCGGCGAGTCCCTGGCAAAGTGCTCTCTCCATTTGCATGGCTTCACTGAACGGCCCGACTATAGAGATACATTCTCGTCGTCATCCGCTATCGGATTCTTGATTGGGGTTGGAAACGTGGGCGAGTCACTTGAGTCGTACGCGAAAGCATCCACTTTCATTTCTTCCGACGGTGGTCTTACCTGGAGAGAAATCAGCAAGGGTGTTTTCTATTGGGAATATGGTGACAGAGGAACGATTTTGCTTTTGGTCAATGCTGTGGAGGCTACTGATACCTTCTTGTTTTCCACGGATGACGGAATCACGTGGCAGACCCACAAGTTTGCTGACAGGCCCGTGTTGGTCCGCGACTTGGCTACTGTTCCAACGGACACGTCAAGAAAGTTTGTCATTTTTGCCCAGAAGGACATGAGCTCGCCTTCGACGCTCGTCTACTCAATCGACTTTTCCAAGTTCTATCAGAGACAGTGCCAAATTGATTTGGATAACCCGCTCAAAGACGACTTCGAGTATTGGAGCCCTCGCCACCCTGAGTCCGCAGACAACTGCTTGTTCGGCCATGAATCCCACTACTTGCGTCGTGCAAAGGGACACTATGATTGTTTCATAGGAGCCGCTCCGCTCAGCGAAGGCTTCAAGTTGGTCAAGAATTGCACCTGTACCCGAAGAGACTATGAGTGTGACTACAATTACTTCAGAGACTCGGACGGTACCTGTAAGCTTGTGAAAGGGCTCACGCCACAGGACAGAAAGCAGCAGATGTGCAGCAAACCAGACACTTTCGAGTACTTTGAGCCCACCGGATACAGAAAAGTCCCGATTTCCACGTGTGTGGGAGGTAAAGCGTTTGACTCGTGGGACGCCAGACCATGTCCTGGCCATGAAAAGGAGTTCGACGAAAAGTACGGTCGCAACTTCACTTTCGGTAAGTTTTTGCTCGTTGTGCTCATCCCGCTTGCTGTGTTCTTTGGAGCCACCTGGTTTGTCTACGAGAGGGGGATCAAGCGCAATGGAGGGTTTGCCAGATTGGGCCAGATCCGCTTGAGTGAGGACGATGATTTCGATCCCATCGAGGAAAACACAGTCGACGTAGCTGTCAACAGAGTCGTGAAGGGGGGCATCATCGCTGTTGCGGGCGTAATAGCGGTGGTGAAGACAATCAGGAAAATCGACCGCAAATTGCTCGAAAATGCTGCGAGAATTGCATTTGGGCGTAGGCCTGGCCGCAGGGACTACGTGCGGGTTCCGGACGATGAAGATGAGCTTTTCGGAAACTTTGAAGATAACTTCGAAGACGACTTGGGCGAGGCAGCTGAAGTCGATTTCACTGTCGATGACGAGCCTGCCCAGTTTGAAGACTTTGTTGACGAACCAGTAGAAGCGGACTCGCGTCTTTTCGACATCGACGATGAGGAAGTGCACTCTGCTAGTGAGGGTCCGGAGAACACGCAGTAGTATAGCCTAAAGAGTTAGCTCATAATATAAAGGGATAAAGTTAGGTGAATTTTGTAGATATTTTTACACTGGTGACCAGTGAAAATCCTGCTTGATAACATAAAGCAAAAAATGACACAGACAGGAATCGAACCTGCAACCCTTTGATTTGGAATCAAAAGCTCTACCATTGAGCCACTGCATCCGTTGGAGATAGCGAATTTGTGCACTGCATTGCCATATAGAATTTGTCTGTATTGTGCTTCAACCACTTCTGAGACGCAAGCTGAAGAAGTTCTTGGATCATACTCGGGTCAAAACGGACTGACACGACTTGCAGAAGCGGAGAGGAGGAGAGAGTAAGGCTTGGGAAAGTCGGGCTCTTTCACTACTCAGTGCCTTTTCCAAAATGTATTATAGGTTTTTCTATAGCAGTATAGATTTTGTAGCTTGAGGTGGGAGCCTCCTATTATACAATTGATTCTTTAAAAAAAACTACTCAGTGCCTTTTCCAAGATGTATAACAGGTTTTTCTATAGAAGTATAGATTTTGAAGCTTCCGGTGGGAGCCCCCTATAATACAATTGATTCCTCAAATAAAAAATTGCCAGAGTCTACTCGGGTAATTACGGCCTGGTGTAACATATAGAGTGGATATAGTAAGGAAAATGAGCTAAGGCTCGGGAAAGTCGGAGCTTCTCGTTGCTCAATATTCCATTCAGACATATTGCAGGCTTTTTTCCTATGGTTGTATAGTTTTGGGTCACTTCTAAGTGACTTCCTGTGGTATGTGTTTCTTCAAAAAAAAATCATTACGATGTGCTATCGCTTATGTCTGTGATCAAGAAGAGATACTTCTCATAGCTGGCAGAGATGGTATCAATTAAATCAAGGCCCGTGAGACAATATGTTTCTCTTCTTTGAAAACTTTACGAAGAATACAACGTGATCGAGACGAAGCAATTATCTCTCGCAATACAATTGATATTTTCAAGAAAAGCATTATGAAGCAATCTGAATTATTCCTGCCTCATTTATGCGATTCGTAAAAGGCTTTTTATCAGAAAGAACAATCACGGTAAAGTCTCGAGCTCTCGAACTGTACATATTGCCTTTTTTTATTAGGGCATGTGATCCCTCAAAGGGTAATTAATCCATTTTTCGAAGAGGCTCACTTGTCACAATATTAGGCCTCAGATTGAAGAAAGATATAAATGAATTAAAGGTTCAGTCAATTTTGAATATGCTTTCTTTGTGATGAATTTGAATGTCTCGTCTTATTTCTCTTCATATGCCTCTCCCACATGCGCAAGAACACCGCCGCTCTATACAAAGTAAGGTTTATTAAAAATTTCGTTATTCATTATACAACTTCTTCTCTGCCAGTTATCTAGTAGTTCCTCTGTGCATCCATCTCGTGAATCAAATCCTCCGGATTCACAATGTCCATCATTTCGTCCTCGTGTATTCTCTGGTCAATGCTCTCTTTCTTCTGTGTGTCTTTCATAAGGAAAAAAAATGGAATAGCATACAAAAAACCAAGGAGCGCGGTCGACCCAAGCGCACAGGCCAACGAAATACCCACAATCTGTCCAGTGCTCAACTGCTTCTTGTTCAGTTTCAAGTCACTAGACGATTGAGACTTGTAAAGGTCTTCGAGTAGCAAGGAATTGACTTGCCCGGGTGCTGAATCTCTCAGAGAAAATACAAGGGGCAGCCAACTGGTCCCGTCGAATAGTGCGATGCTCACGACACCATACTCTGTCAAGTTAAAGGAGCCTGATAACAACAAAGCTTGATTGTTGTTGAAGTAGGTCTGATTTAGGTTGTTGGAGCTTCGCGCACTAAGTTTGACTAATTTTAAGTCAGTGAATTGCGTATTCTCGGTGATGCGTATTCCATCGTCAATCCGAGACCAGGCATGCCCATTGTAACCAATGACAAAGTCAGATCCTATCGCTGTCATTCTGACATTGAGAGTACCATCAGACTCATCATTCATGATGAATCTCGAGATGGATCCTGTAACACCGGTATTGTTGAACCCGTCCCCGACAGCCGCGAATGCATCATTTGAGAAATCATACACGACAAAATTGGTCTGAGTGCTATTGATTGTCAAATTACCACTCAAAAGAACGGAGTCTGATGCAACAAATCGGGCGTCAGTGACAACCCCGCCGAGTTGTGCCGACAGAGATCCTGAAGATGGACTGATCCAGCGCGTGTTCTTTATATCGTATAGACACACTGATTGACACCCAAGAGAACCAGCAAATGCAAAATTTCCGCCAACTAGAAGTTGTGAGCTTTGGTCATAAAGTGCTAATGCATTTACCGCAAGTGAGGTGCCATCGGAAGTGGAAAGATCGGGTGGTTGAATAGTCAAGAAAGAGTTATTGTTCATGCTGTAAATGAGTAGCCCCGTTGAACTCGAGCCGCCCAAAAGTGCGGAACCGTTGGTTCCAAGGAACAAGAGATCCTCGTCGGAGTTGACGTAGGCAGTAGTGACCGCAGAGTCGTTTGACCATTGTATCGAACCGTCGAGAGATGTGCTGGATTCATTCAGCACTAAGGCGACATTTTCGATTGATCCGTTTGTTTTGAACGCCCCTCCAATGATGCTCAACGAAGTATTGAAGTAGTAAGACGTCAAGACCGACCCATTTGTGATATCAGTGTTCAAGCTAAAAAACGAGTTGGTGTTTCTGAAGCCCCCTTGGTCTTCGCTGTAGAAGTCCATGACCCCAAAAGACGAGCCGCCAATTACCTGCTGCGCATTTTCAAGCATGACTGCAGACGTGATGTCAAGCACATCGTTGTTGTTTGACCATTCCTTCCTTGTGTTATCCCATACCAGGTACCTCCCGTCAACAGAGGAAAAAACGTAGTATTCAGTATCGCTCAAGGAAATCGTGGTAAACTGCGAGAATTCTGCACTGATATAGCCGTTGCCAAACGAGAACCAGTCGCCCCCAGAATAAAGTGCGAAGTTGTTGGCCATAGATGTTGAGCTGTTACCAGTTGCCAAATTAGTGATTCCATTGCTGTCAGTTAAAGAAAACTCACCTAAAACAACAAATCCGTCATCCACATTATGAATTGCAGTAATGGAATCGTTAAAGGTGGCTCCCAAAATTGTCTGGTCCTCCCGCTTGGCGAATCTCTTGCGAATCGCAGAAATCTCTGTATCGTTCGCAGTCGAGTTGTAGCCCTCCACCGAAAGTGATATCAAATTGTTGTTCAGGAGAGATACATTCAGCGAGGTCAATTCGCCGCTCAAAAGTATCAGTTTGCTGCTTGGGGAGTAGATAATATTCGTGATATTGGAAGTATCGGAAAGATTTGCACTCAACACATTGATCGTGGAGTTGCCCACAAAAGTATTGGTGTTCTTGATGAAAGTCTTGTTTTCTCTCTCTTCGAACACCAAGTCCTCAGAAAACAGGGTGAAGTTTGCCAAAGAGTATTCAAACAATCCGTGTAGCTGCATCTCTGTGATTAAAAAATCGGTGGAGTTTTGCGTGGAATTTGTGGAATTATTCGAGACCGACTCGTCCAAGGATACAAGATTTGCCACAACGCGATCGACGACAACCCAAGGGCTTGTTGCAGACGGATCTATCGCGCTGTCAAACTCTATTTGAACCTTGTTTCTGCCATCACTGGTGGATGATCCATTGAAATGCCCGTAGTGCAAGTAGTCGAATTTGTCCTGCAAGTTGTTTTGATAAATGATATTGGTAGATAAAACCTCATCGTCGCAGTCGATGACAGTCACGTTGACACGGGATCTGTTGATGCATGAATCGTCAGCTGAGCACCCTGGTGTGTAAAAAAGAAGGGAGTAATTTCCTGCGTAGGAAATATTTGGGTACAACGTGATCGCAGACGAGCCATCAACGACCGAGACCAAGTAGTTGGTATCCGTCACCAAACTTGACAACGATTGAACTGACTCCCAGTTACCGCTTTCGATTACGGCGGAGTTGGAGTCCTGCATGGATTCGTCTCCGCAGTTCGACTCGTTGAGCGTTTCGTTCCCGTAGACGGTAATGCTGTCCAGGTACAACTCAAAGCCCGAAAATTCGCCCCTCGAGCCATACCACGATGTGGTTGTCAAAGTGAGCGCGTCTATCTTGACGTCGTTCACCAAAGCAAACTCCTGGTAGTTACTGCCGTAGCCGAGGTTTCTCGCTTGGGTGGCGGGGTCAAAGTAGGTGGAATATGAGCCGTTGTCGTCAATAAAGACATTATCCTCGTCTGCGTACAAATCTGCCTCCTCGATGTTCAGCTCAACGCTCTTTTTGAGGATGGATCCAAGCTGCAAAGGACACGAGGCGTCACAAAATGCAATTTGGTTAGTGTTGGGGTCCACGTACGTTAAGTTCATGATACCGTTGTTGGGGAAAGTGTATATGCGGAAGTCCCTGATTCCATCAACGCTATCTTCGGGTACATATATCCTCACTTTTGTTGGAATGATTCCCCTGACCTCCAACGGAAGTTGTACATTCCATTGCCCACCACTGTTGTCTTGTAGCGCCCATATGCTTGATGTTTGAGGACAGATTGGCGCACTGTCGTCGTTGGAGGAAAGACCATTAACACTAGTAAAAGACGCGTGTTTCAAGGAGATCACCTGCTCGGCCGATATTAGCGATGAGTTGGTCGAGTTCAGTGAGTTGTGCGCAGGAATGGACACGTTGTGCATGAGAAGCTCGGGGAGCCCCAACGTGTCAAAAGACCCACCAAATAGAATGGAGCCATTCTCGCTATCAGGAGGATATTTTGCGATGGCGTTGACCGAGCCGCTCTTGCCAAAACCTTTGAAAGGCATCAGAGAAAGTGAGCGCGCAGTCACGTTGTAGATCGCGGCACCGTAAGTGCCATTGAATTCGAAATTGCCGCCAAGGTAGACAAGATCCTTGTCGACGAAAGTGGTGAGCACCAGCCCAGAAAATGAGTCGTCTCTTTTTCCTAGCAGACTCTGGCTTTCAGGAATGATCGCCGTGAGCTCCTGCAGCGTGACGTTCAAAATCACCGGCGGGGTGAACGTCTGGTTGTTTATAGCCGCAAACGTGCCCCCGACGAGAACAGTATCCCCTCCGAGACGCTGTAGCAGCGTGACCTGACCCCCCTCCACGGATGCTATTTTTAGTACTGCCCCTGAAGTCTGGTTACGCAAGTATAGCGCCAGGGTATTGGGCTCGGCGGGTAATAGGAACGCCGACGCGTTCTGCGAGTTGTAAAAAGACAACCCGTCGAAATCTCCCAACACAGAGATCTGCCCGCCGGTGGCAGCAAAGTCGATTTCTGGATGGGTGATTGAAAGCGCGGAGTCGGCGGCTAATACCCCTACAATGGCTGTATTTAGCGCCTGGAGCACGAGTATGGTTTTCATCCATAGTAGGGATTTTATTAGCGCCGGCACAAACATGACAAGATTATGTGTTTGGTGATTTGTGGTGTGATCGACAGCCTGAAGGTGAGCGTGGTCGCTAAGTAAGGGCCCTCGTATATATGGGTTGTATTTATTAGATTTGATCTAGCAACCGAAAGCCTCCGTGAACGAGTGTGTGATTACTAAAAGATGAAACGAGCGGCTGTTTTGCAGTGTGGAAGTGGCTGAATCCAAAGAAAAAGAAAAGAAGGTAAAGCGAGAAGACTCGTAAAAAAAAGGCCAAGGTGTGGTAGCCGAAGGGCGATCTTTGTTTACCGCGACTGCTGCCGGGCAATGCACACAGTGGAGCGACGCGAGGGACAATGGACGATACGAAAGGAGGAAAGAAGGGGAGGTATCTGGATGAATATTGGAAAAAAGGCGGAGGGGGAAAGAAGGGGGGTTTTTGAGTGAAGCGTGAAATTCTAGAAGCAAGAAGATCATGGAATTTCGTGAATCGAACGGAAACTCGTGGGCTTTTATTAAGAGCTTGGGTAATACAGGACAGTTCGTGCAGGCGTTTTTTCGTGAGAGGTCAGGTACGAGATTCTCAGATCTGTGGGCCTGATGAATGGAGCTAATCTAAGAAATGGTTCAGGTGGCAATGAGTATTTATTCAGATGTGATTGAAAATTATGATTTTTTTGATATCCGGGTATTCAGGTTTTTTGATTTCGGAAAAGCGAAAACGCCCAGTCCGTGCTTACTCGGATTTCTAAGAATTCCAAGGTCAGGGCTTTCCGTGGTACGTATTCTAGCTTTGGTTCGTGGTCTTTTTTCTTTCCACCTTCGCTTTTTCTGTGAGCGCGGTGCTCGTTGTGGTGAAAACGTACACACTGTCTCTGCATATCACTCCGGGCAACTTGTGCACTTCTGTCTATGAGAGGTAGTAATTTGGCCGCCTTGGAGGAAGACAAATCGGGTGAATTTCATGTTTATTTGAAGGACGAGTTGATCTTGCTTATTGATTGCGGGGGGTATGTTTTTGTGTAGACACAGCCTGGACTGGATTTTTATCGCCCTTTATTCGATATAAATAATGTGGTGCGAGGGCTTATTAGGTTTTGGTATTAGGAAGTTTTACTTGATGTGCGGGAGAGGAAGTTCTGTTGTTGAGTCTGGCAAATTTCGACCCGTTGATTCTTTAAAAAAACCCCCCCGTTGGTTGGAGAATGAAGGGCAGAAAATGGTTGAATTGGGTCGGAAGTCAGTTTTTCCTCTCCTCCAGTCATTCTTGGCATGGGTGATTCTCTGTTTTACTAGACCGGGATGCGCACAATGGACTGGATTGGTGATGCCTTTTATAAATGTGCTTTGGTGATATCTACATATGAGAAGTACATGTAGAGCATGAATGAGAGAAGAAAGGTTGCACAAAAAAGAATGGCCTTCAATATCTTTTTTTTTTTTTTTTTTTTCGTTCATCTCATATATAAGGTTTCATTTATTATCTGGAACAGATGAAGCTCTAGAGCTAGACAGAAACGCACTATAGGCTATTTGTCAATTCGCGAAAGTGAAGTATCCAAAAGAGCACAAAGCAAAAAAATGAATATTATCTCAGAATCCCCAATGATTAATTTTCAACCAATTTTGAGTTTTTTTTAATCAAATCTTCACCAGTTTCAATTCCGCATTTAGCTATTATGGATAAAGCTTAGGATACACCTCATAATCCGGAAGTATATGATCATTAAAAGTCAATGCATGGTGATGCCGACTCAATGCTTACTGATTTTTTTTTCTTTCTATTTATTCAAATGATTGACTGTCTCAGACTCTCAGGAGATGTGAGGGGTCTGATTGAACTAGTGCTCTTGGTTGTATCGATTGAATTGATAGATTAGTGAGCAATATTGAGTCGCATCGTAAATTCATCGTCAATATTGTCAACGTGAACGATTTTTCGTAATCTTAGCTACGACAGCGACAGGCCCTTCGTATGAAATCGTAGAATTTCACGATACACTTACGATTTTCTGGCTTTTTCCAAGTGCACTTCGTGTATCAGGCTGGCTCTGATTGGGCGGTTCCATAGAAATCAAAGGAACTGAGAACATGGACATTCGGGAATACAAAAGGTTATATCGCGTTAGCTGATCACAATGACGCTTAAGGAAATGTACTATACAGAAGTGGATGCCTTGAGAGAGGAGCTTGTTATGAATGAGGGTCTGCTCTTACACTTGATGAGAGGAAAGCCAGTAATCGAAACAATTTTCGGGGATAACATTTAACGTTTTCGATGATTTCTTTGAGCTTAAG
Source organism: Metschnikowia corniflorae (assembly GCA_030581935.1). NCBI lineage: Eukaryota > Fungi > Ascomycota > Pichiomycetes > Serinales > Metschnikowiaceae > Metschnikowia > Metschnikowia corniflorae. Next base: position 209,362 of record JAKTWD010000523.1, on the reverse strand, counting down.
AATTATGTGGTTGGATTTGAGGTGCTCAAAAGGAAATCTCTAACAGGAGGAGTATTGTTATCGTTTGTTCAGGACGTTATCACAAGTTTTGATTTGTAAAACCGTATTGTATCTGTAACGAGAAAGAATGCCTCGGTACTGAGTGTTCACCTCGACCAATTCAAACTAGGAACGTCAAATTTGATGGAAGTATACGTTGCGCCAGTCACGTACCAGGTTTATACACAAATTTTATCTTGCATCACACGTTTTACAGGAAGCAGGACTCTAGAGAGTTTGTTGAGAGCATCGGGGAAATTGGTGAAAAATCTCCCTTCTTGAAGGATTTTTCAATAAATCATTTCTTCAGACAACGTTTGAACACCAGGCCGAGATACGACAATTGCAAGACAAAACCAAAAAGGTCCAGAAATTTTTATATTGGATAATGAAACTCACTGGCAAAATGATCAAGCGAGCTCTTTATTTCAAGAAAGATATTAGCTATGTATTGGCACAAGTTGGGTGCCTCGATAAGAAAGACCAAAAGCATTTGGGTCTCAAAAGTTTCGAAATTAGCGAACTCGAAAGGGAATCTCAAGAATTTGCACCTCATATTAAAAATATTTGAAGCCCGAGCCTTCTTTGAAAAGCTAGCAAAGAATCTAATACTAGCTTGACCATCCCTTGCGTTCGGAATCTTCTCGAGAACCTGATCCCAGATCAAGTTTTTCGAACAAATGGATATTGCAGGAGATATCATTTCGGAGATCAAAATTATTTGCCGATTGTTACGCTAGAAAAAATTAGGAACATCTGAAAAGCACAAAAGAACCTCAAATTCAACTTACCGCTAAGCGTGACAGCTTCAGCTGTTTTCCCGAAGACGAACCTTTTGACGATGATCATGACAAACTTACGTCTTATTTAGAGTCGAAAAGAGAGTTGGGAGTCAAACAATCACTCTCTAAGTTGGCCAAAGACTTTCTAGCGGTTCCAGCTATGTCTGCGCCTTCTGAAGCAATATTTTCTCAATTGGGCGACGTGGGTTCAAAGAATCAAAAAAGCCAGTAGAACAATAGTATTGGCATTTCTCAAGTATTGGGCCCATTCTGTGGGCTTTGAGAAATGACAAGGAAAGATCGCAGACCTGGTGGAAGTGGTGGGTGGAGAGAAAGAATTTGGGTGAAGGGCTCTTCTAGGCGAAGGGCTCTCCTAAACGAACGGAAGCAGGTGATCATATAGTGTAAGAAAGATGATACCTCGTGTCCATTTCATGGATTCTATGACGTGAAAGAGCGATTCAGAAGTGCCGTAGTGCTAATTTTTGTTGTCCATGTATAAGATTGTGAGACAGACGCTCTTCAGCTCTGGATATTCACCATTGAAAACATTGTTCTCAGTTCCTAATTTAATGAGGAGAGAAAGAGACACACCTTGACGAAAGGATTCAAAACCAAGCTGCTGCTTCCAATTCCATTATCATAGACTTCAATATGACCCGGTGACATTCTCAAACACATCGCGCAGTAGTGAGCTCCAGACTGCGCTAAATAAACAATCACTTGAGAATGTCATAATTGAATGAGCCAGAAATTCAACTATGTAGAATGCATAGTTACTTCTGAAAACCCACCATTAATTCACAGCCAAAGTGCCTCGTAGTTTGCTGTTTAGATTATCGAGCGGCTGCGAAATCCTAGTAGACCCAGAGCATACTGTAGCAGTGAGAATTTAATTAACATATTGCTTAGATGTAACCGATTGAAAGCCAAAATAACATCAACGTGTTAAGTCCAAATACGCCTCAGACCCCGGGCTCGAACCCGGATGACATGCGGAACACATCTGGAAAATCAAGTGTGTTAAGGTTTTCTATAGAATATGTATTTTCTGCCCGCGGTGAAGGTAAGCGGCATCCTTCAATACATATCTGTTTCTTTAAAAGAAAGAATAATTAATATAAAGCGATTTCAATCTTTGAATAGTCAAAAATTCACAAAGATCAAAAAAAAATATTTTCATATTTCTCATTAAGAACCCCCATTTAACCTCCTTCATTTTCAACCGTGGACCACCCGAATCTCCCTCAGCAGCTGCGAAAACCTCAGGTAAACATCTCCGAGCCGCAATTCACCATACATAAGCACATACTTGTGAATAATACCACTGCCATTTTCACCACCACATCCTAATTAATACAAAAACAAAGATGTCGGCAGAAGGCCCAGATCTTCCCGGGGCCCGCCAGCTTTTGCTCCAGCACGCGTACCTGCCGCTCATTTCGGTGCAATCGACGCATAGTGCCGATTTGGTGTTTCAGCGAGTATGCAACAATCGTCTGATGTCTGCACTTTCGGCGATGCGGCCATACGGGAACACCGCCAAATACGGAATGGCCAATCAGACGTATCGCATTACCAACACGCTGTTGATCACACGCAACTACGGCCTGTTTCCGGTGAGATTCGAGCCGTCGTTGCCCGAGCTTCTCACCGTACATAGCCCCGCCGCAGATAAGCTCACGTCTTTGTTTAGCATTTCTTCACTCGAGCTCTTGATGCGGAGACTATCTCAAAAAAGATCTGCGGACCAGACCCCGCTGGATCACGATTTGTACCTTAGCATGTTTCGTAGAGTGATTACGTCTAACCGCGTGGTTCTGTTTGATACTTTGAACCACCCGGTGGCGCAAATCTTTGTTGTTGACTTCGAGAAGGACTCGCTCGAAGCTATACGACGAACCGTGGTCGAGTTCCGCAACTACTCGTTCCCGAAATACTTCCAAAACCTGGACCTTTTGATGCACGTTTTTGTATTGTACGATGCTACAGCAGTGTCGGAACCGGAGATTGTAAATTTCCAGGCTTCGCTACGAACGGACCTCTCGCTCTCATCGACGCTTATCTCCGTGAACGCGGATGCCGAGCACGAGGAGATCACGCTCATGCCCGAACTCGAAAACGCCACTATAGAACAGGAGATACAGAACATGACCCTTCAGCAGACAAACGAATCTGAGGGGAGCGGGATCCGCATGCCCAGACTGCTCGATTCCACTCTTCGAGCAAAAATACACGAGTTCCTCTCGCGGAATTTGATTCCTCACATGGAACGTAAGATCCGCCAGTGGGACGACTCGGTGTTGGCACCCAAGAAATCGATCACCGGGCGGTTTTTTTCTGTGTCGAGGAAACTTTTCAACAACAATTCCGCAAATGATGATGCTCAGCTCAGCACAACCCCGGGCACCTACAACCACGCCGGCAACTTCTACCACCGGTCTGCGCCCGAGCAAATCATCCGCAAGCTCGCAGACTGGTCCCTCATGATGAAGGACTTCAAATATGCGTACCTGACCTACGATATCATAAAGAAGGACTACACCAACGACAAGGCGTGGGCGTACGTGGCGTCGACCCAGGAAATGTGCATCGTGTCGCTTTTGCTTGCGCAAACCCAGCCCCTTGGCTCGGACACATACCCTCAAAAACCAGACAAGAACACCCTCCGCAAAATCCGCCACGACATCATCGAGCCGTATGTGGACAACTTGACCTACACGTACAAGCTGCGGTTCAACGTGAAAACATACACGATCCGCGCCTACCTTGTCGTGGCCGAGTTGCTCCTCAATATGAGCATGATGTTCAACATTCCTTGGTGGTGGACTGATCTCATTGAGGACTACTTCATGAGCGCCGAGACCGAGGTTGCCGCTCATTTGGCCATCAAGGGGAAAGGCCCGCAGGCAACACGAGCCATTCTATTTGAGAGGCTTGGCTTTGTCAAAACAAACAGTTTCTTTTTCCCCACGGGCCGAAGCGATATCATCAGCGATATATTCCAACACGGAATAGTGCCTTTGAAACAAATTCAGCCTGAAAAGGGCTTTTATGTGAACGAAGCCAAATTGGTACCTTTCAACGACAATGCGGTGAAGGGGCTCACACGGTTCCGCAAAAGCAGTTTCTGGTATATCATGTCGATGAAGGAGTGGCTGATGCTTGAGAATGCCCCGCAGATCCAGGCCTTGATGGGGAATCTCAGGATCAGGTACATCGACTCTGGCGAGCCCACAAATGTCTGGTACAACCGCAAAGATCTAGTATTGGCGCGTGTCAAACAGTTTGTGGAGAATGTGGGGTGATTTGTCAGCTGCAGTGCGGTAGCTCTATTGATTTGCACTGATAAAAGAAGCTTGTGTCATACGGGAAAAGCAAAGCTTAGTCGATGAATTGCTTGTGCTTCCAGATGAAGTATCGAGTTGGGGCACATTTGACGGCTGCAACTTTTGCCAAATTTTATAAGGGCACACCTGAAGGGGATTATAATCACCACGTGTTTCCTAGACGGAAACCTTTCACAAGACAGGAGAGCTGATTTTAATTCTGCGTTATTCTTCATTCGACCTGCCTGTCCCCGAAAAGCACGAATTCGTATGATATGAGAACATCATAATGCATGTATGTGCACATACGGCGAGGATAAGTGTTGTAAGTTACGTGTTGTGAGTTACGAGAACTGAAATTGTATTCGATGCTGATATCAGCTGAGACTTTGGATTTATTTTCGGGAGTGGGATATATGCTTCAAGAAGAACGGACTAGGGCTACAGCGACTGAAAACCATCCAGACGAGCTTTTTGATTCACAACAAGATTCATATCACCCTTTCTTCTATATGCAATGCATTGCCCTCTGGCCACTCAGTTGAGAAAAATCTCAACGAAGCTGGGCCTACCAAAAATCCAATTTCCCGAGTTCCTTCAAAAACACACAAGTTACGTGTTGAAGCCCATCACCGAAAAGGTTGCTTCCCATCACTGAAGGGCTGAATATCCAGGGCGCAGTGATCTGAGAGAATCTCATATGAAATTCAAAACACGCTTGTTTGTCTACAAATCTTTGGGTTACAGGCGCCAGCAATACTGAGATAACCGCGTAAACAACGCGTGCTCTCGCGGGAGAAATGTGATAATCAGCTGGTCAGATTCCCTTTGAGTCAACTTTTTGGGAAAAAAATTGGTTCCTGAAGGCGCAGATGAAAAGCGAATGCTTCCCTCAAGAATCACCTTCGATCTGCGACAGATCTGATCTAGCCTTTTGGGCTCAACACAGTTAAGAAAGTCCTGACAATGAGCGATGAAATCGAGGCGAATGCTTTCTCAATACATCTTTTAGGTATTTGCACTGGAATTTACTTGTGCAGCTGGCTATCAAAGTGTATCCCTTTTCATCATTTTCCTCATGGAAGCGAGAATTCAACTTAGCATTCTGTTCTGTGAATAGTCTCTGTGCTATATCTCCAGATGAATCTCCTTATCATTGTTTCTTTTCAGGTGGAGACAATGAACAAATTCAACTGAGTTACTCAAAATTTGGCTCAAATTTTATGACAAAAAGCTTGTTCACCTAGCATGGGCCAGATGTACATCTCAAAAGTGAACAAGGAAACGACCCACTAAAGAAGTAACGTAATACCACAGTTTTTTCTGCGTCGGCCATCAATATGTTTTCCGGCTTCAAACTTCGATGTGATGAATTGAGTGAATGGTCATATTGAATTGCTTCCCCTATCTGATGAAAGATGTTTTGAACGAGGCCACATCAGGTCTTCTTTCCTCGCATATTTGGTGCACTCTCTCTGTTAGAAGTCAACTCGGGCTTCGTTAAGTACCTCCGACTGGCCAGTACTTAAACTTTGACACTAAGCAAGGGTTTTATTCGAGCAAGAGACCGCGCTCTGGGGCCGATCTTAAAGATATTGAATGGAATTAAGACTTAAATTCCGTGAGATCGAAATGACACTCCAGGAAATGATGTAAATCTCAAATTGGGCAGACCTAACGACTTGTCTTCTGTGCAGCGAATTCTACTTTGGTTGTATTAGCACGGAGTGGATCGCCAGCGTGAGGTAGGTCATGTTGGTACGTGAAACTCTCATTATTTGTGGCACTCGTTTGGTTTGTTGAAATTCTCTGAATTGAACTTTGGTTAATTTTCACTAACTACGTTCTTTTCATCAAGCTTTGAAGCATAGCATTACATAGACCTGAGTTCAGCAGGACTCAGACCGTATTGATTCGGTTCAATCAGACTACAAAAGAAACGAAAGGACAGAAAAAAGACGTCTTCTTTCGTCTCCGCTGCAAGAAAGTCTACAGATTTCTTGGCTTACCTTTCTGAATGAGACTGAAAGATATCGTTCTCCTTTTGATGAATCAAGAGAGATCTAGCACACAAGAATCGCGCTACTTTGGTGTAGCGTACTACTTGAACTAGCAATTCTCTTTGGCATTTCATTCGATGAAGCTGGTTATCACTCGATATCTATTAGAGTACATTTTTCCGATTAGCCCTCACAGTTCAAGGCCAGTTCAAGGAATGGCCCGAAAATCGACACCGGCAATGATAAAGTTCGAACAGAAAGCCTCATCACTTCCAAAACTTCAAAGATATAGTCATTACTGAAATTAGAAATATTCGCCCTCAATATCTTGGAAAAAGTTCACGTTTTTCATAAAATGGAGTATCCATAAAAATGTCCTCTACTTTCGTCACTTCGTCCCGTTATTCAGCAGTGGTGCGACTTGTGGGTGCAAAAAGCAGACTCTGAATATCAAAGCATTTCCGAACCACCTACTAGCTCATCCACAAAAAATCTAGCAATGTTTCCTTTCACTTTCCAGATCCGCCGAAGCTTCAGAAGATCTGTGAGAAATGCCATTCTTTTTGCTGTGACTATTTTCGTCGTGACTGTGTTACGGAGATCTCTTCAAGTTTAGGCACTGGCTATTGGAGGATAGTGCTCAGGCAGAATTTATCTTCCTTTAATCTTGAGAAGGTGCCAAGTCAATAGATGAACATCGACCTTTTTCATATGCTCAAAGTTCTATAATAAACAGCATTTTATTGGTGACCGAGGAGATCCCCCACGTGCCAAAGACTCTGGGTGAGCTTGGCTGTATGAATGTAGCTCCTAAACGATGTGTTCAGAAGGTGTACATTTTTGGAGAAGGCCGATCAAATTAGCCCTCATTTTACAACGAAAAAGAAGCCACTGGTAGTCCGTCAGAAGATCATCTTGCTGCCTGTGTAAAACGAGATTGGTCGTGGGGCGTCCTACCATTCTGTGTCGCCCCGACTGTGTGGGATAGTCTTAAAGCCAAATAGCATGCAAGTCTGAAACAGATTTTTCCGAGTCTGTCACGTTCTTACTTCAGATATGCAAATAGCCATGTGTCTAGAGGACCTTATGATACAATAAAAGTTGCTACAGCTGCATTCGTCTTTTCTAAGCTGCACTGTTCCTTGCTCCAAGCTTCCATAATCTGGAGACAGTCACCTTTCAAGTAACCCCTTTCACCCGTTTCATTTCAAGTGGGTATCAAGCAGGATACCAAGTGTTAATGAGAAGACTAAACCGAGAGCAGTAAAGCACCTGAAGAGTCCACGAAGCTTGCTGTTCAATTAAGGGCTGAAATAAGGTGTAGGCCGCTGCCAATCATCAAAAAAGAGGATATATTTTGTGCTTGAAGGAACAAGAAATGATTGTTTGCATGGTGTGAAGCATCTCTTCTTGTAAGTGTCTTGTGTACTGCTTGTTCCGGAACGAAATAATCGAGTTGCGTTGGGAAACATTTGCGTCTGTAAGTAGATCACAGCAGTAATACATTGATGAATGCACACTTTTCACCAAACAAAAGCATAGAAGCTTCTTGATTCAGAAGAAGTATCAAAGTTTCTCAAAAAAAGAATAAAATCATCAAATGTGATCAGTCATAAAACGATATGAGACCGTCAAGTAAGTCATTCAAATGAAGTGAATTACTAGCACTAAAGTTCAACGATTGAGATCGACGAGCTTCCACAGTATAGTCATTTCGGGAAATTCATAAGCCCTCGGAAACAAATGTATTCTTCAGCCCTCACCGGTCCAAGTTTTAACTTCGGTGTAGCAAGGATAAATCTTGTGAGTGAAGACTTGCCTCAATCACGAGAATGCCCTGTCAAAACAATCAAGATCTTGTAACTTGACAGACAAAGCAAGATGAAATTCTGTGAAGCTCTTGAAAAACAGCTTGAGCCAGGGCTACATTCTCGAATATCAAAAGCATGACTGTCCTGCGACAGCTAATTCTCTCACTGCCTTAACCCTTGAGAGTTCTTTCTTTTTCGCCATTAGTAAATTCAAAGTCACTCGATGAAAGGATCTTCTTTTTGATGAGTGCAAAGAACAGCAGGCAATGGTCAAGGTTTAATCTTATCTCATATCGTCTCACTGTCCAAGCAAGTTCGTGAAACAAAGACATTGCAAATTCACTCATCGAGTCTCAAATTTCAACCTCTGCTTCTTTAACAAAGCTCGTCGCCACTGTCACTCCATACACACATCCACAACCCGCTGTTGCAGCGAGACCTTCTGACAGTTGTCATCAAAAACTTGGAATCGGCACTTCCTCCACGGGCGTTTCCACCGGTGTCTCCATGGGTGTCCCCACAGATGTGTCTGCACTCTCAGCTACATTTACAGTCGGGATGCCCGTGTTCCCCAGCTTCAAGCTTCCTTTATCAGCATCTCGTTTCCAGATTCCTAGCTGGACTTTGAAACCACTAAAAGTCTTGAACTCAAACGCGGACTTGGCCCATTTTCGGCACGGTTTCCCGGACTTATCGAGAGCTTGGATTGCGGAGTTCACGGTCAAACCGGCGGTGCTCAAATTATTTGGACCGGTATTGATTTTTCCGACATGTGAATCATCCAGAGGCACAGGAGAGGGCTTAGGAGACGCCGCGGCTTTTTTATCTTCGGCACTGATCTTCTTGACTCGCGATTTGGGTTTGGGAGCCTCGAAAACAGGAAGAGTTTCGAGAAACTTTCTCGGAAGCTGGACCTTGACTGGGTACTTCTTTGCTGGGGGCATGTTTGAGAATAATGAGGTAGTTTCCTTGCTCTGTTTTTGCGGGAATGTGATTCGGTGAGATTGACCAGATTTTTCGTGATTTCACAAGCTTTGTATATACGTCTGTCTGGGCGTTTTCACCTATATGTATTAGGTCCAGTAACTTATATCTCAGAAGCAAGTGAAAGACTTAAACTATCTTAGAAATCCTTCAATCTGACAAGCAAAAGCGCCAGAGATGTAAAATAGGTGGTTTTACTGAACCTGAAGACGATAGCGGAAACAAAGCGGCTAGCTTGTCGATGCAAATACATCTGCTCAGTGCTCACCGTCACCTCAGTCTTGGTAGTATAGTGCGCAGCAGTGAAGCGCGTAATGGCGGTTTTACGCGCGCAAGGCGAAATTGCCGACGTAATACCAAAAAGTCCCCACGTAAATAAGTACATAATGCGTAAAAATTTCGAGTCGCGCGTAATTGCGTAATGGCCGATTTCGTACATATGTGTGGAAGAAGAGGGGAATCAAAACCATCGAATAATCTACTCAGCTCCCTTAAAAATCGATAATAACATCATAATTCAGGGTCCTCGACAAGGACGGTTGGCGGAGAGACTTGTCCGCTCTCGTTGTCTCCATGACTCGCTTGCTCCCCGACCTCCAGTGTCAACCTCAGCATCTCGTCTAGAAAATTTATCTCGTCAGGGACTCTTCCATTCGACTTGAGTACTACGAAAATCTTGATTGGGACATGATATATGGTTCCTTCCTTCCAAAACATTGTCGCCAACATAAGAAAGAGTGACTCCGCGGGATAGTGAGATTTGCGACCACGCGCGCCCCTCCAGTCACTCACACAATTCGGTGCATGTACTCACATCACTCCTTTTATATGGCTTCGAGATTCTCCGTTTCTAGCTCCTCATTAATTGATGATAGACTGATTGCGAGTCTCGCTCAAATATACCCCTGAGGCGTTTCAGATTGGGTCATGTCTGCAAGTGCACACTTGGTGCAAGCTCTGGAACGCGTATTCTCAACGCGTCGGCAACCAAATTGCACGCTTTGACCCAGTAAATCAAATCTTTATGCCGTTCCTTGCATTTCCATTGAGTCATTTATCATTTCCTGCCTTTTTGGACGGTTCCGAGGCTCGCTTCAGCCCCAAATGAGTATTGCGCAAGCGTTACGCATTACGCATTACGCATTACGCAAAGTGATTCGTCGACGTTAGTGTGAGGCCCGCGTAAACGTTGCGTAATGCATAATGCGGAATGCGTAATGACCATTACGTCGTTACCGTAATGCGCAAACGCAATAGGAAATTACGCGCTGCACTGGTGCACAAGAAGGTTCGCGATAATCTTTCCTTGAGCCACACCCGGATCCAACTCCACATGAACACCAGCAAAGACCCCACTTATCTCTGGTTTTTGCTGTTGGGGAAAAACATAGCAGGCATTCTTCGAACCAGCTAGTTTCAAAAAGTCTCCACCAGTCTTGAAAGTATATTTTCACGTTTTTTTGACTTTATCCACCCGCCCAGTTCCTCAATTTTTATTGCCAAAAAGAATAGTACATGTCCGAGAGGCGGGTTTCAAGACTAGACCATCTCGCGTCCAATGTGAGGCAGGATGTGCGGGCACACCAGCGGACGTACGAGGGAGCATATACGCGCACGGCAATTCTGTGCTTATCTTTTTCCGTGGTGATCATCAAGCTCTTTTCGGTCGAGTTTCTCCCCATAGGCATCGTTTATACTGCGTACGGGTTCCTCTTGTATTTTGTAGGAGTGGTCAAGGCGCAGAAGGTGTCGACGTACTATCGGAGTAGCGGGGACGAGGAAGGGTTCGTTACCGCGGGGGACCATGTGTTGTTGCTTTCGTCGATCAGCTTGGCAACGTATGTCGCGTTGCTTGTTTTGGTGTTGCGACTATAGCAGGGTGGGGTTGGGAGCCAAGGTTATTTGATTGCTCGTTTTCGGTGGTTTGTTATGGATGTGGTATGCCTCGTCAGCGCTCGTCTGGCATTGTCCATGATAACCGAGGTGCGGCTTTAGGGAATTCTAAGCAATGGCGAACCAAGGAAAATTTTGGATAAGCGATTCGAAGATTGTCCGGATATTAACTCTCTCAAGAAGGAGATGACGGTTTCTGATTTGAACCACATGATAGAAATTGCGTCTCTTGTTGCCGTCGCATTTATGTTCGCCCCTGTCAGCTGTATATGCTGTGAAGCTACTAGAACAGATCTCAAAACAGATGATCAAAATGTTTCATCAGCTGCTTCCTTCAGGCTGTCATCTGGAGTTTGTTCTTCATCTACCCAACATAGATATCGGTGGAAACAGCAGCACGAACCCGGGCTATCTTGCATGAGAGTGCAATGACACCCACATCATCTGTGGTAGGGCTGGTTTCGAGAGCAGATACCTGAGTCGTTAAGTCAAGCTAAATAATTTCCGAGCAAACAACAGTGACTACAGCCTTGTGACGAGGAAATGGAGGCCCACAAGTACAATGGGACTTTCACCCTTGTTCCCCTTGAGGAAGGGATGAAGTCAGTTGGTTGCCGTTGGGTGTTCAGCTTGTAGCGAAAGGTTTTACTCGGGTCCAAGGCGCTGATCATGGAGAGAGTTTCTCGCTCGTGATCAAATACACAAGTTCGATGCCAGAGCAAATACTAACCTCAAACTTCCCAATACTACCGCATCTGCCAACCCTGGATACCCAGAAACCCCATTTCGGTAATTGATACCGTTGCAGGACACTGTGATTCTGTCATAGGCATCTCTAAAACCTGGCATTCACAGCTTTTCGAGTGGTGGGTCGAGACTCGACGAAGAAACGAATACGCCTTTCTATGAGAAATTCCTTGGGTACTTGTCGTGTATCACAATTGAGATGTGATACGCTTTGACACTTGATAGTTGACAGCCCACTCATCACTCCCCGGGTGTTTGATCTTGCAGCTGTTTGTGGGTGCCAAACAGCTATTTTATTCTTATCCGGAAATTGGCCTTCCGAGGGGTATTCTTTGTGAACATCCGTTTCTTTGCAGAATAACACTTTGCACGACTTTGTTGCTCTCCTGTTTGTGTGGATGGGGGCAATCCACCAATATTCCGTTTCTTCGACCAAGCGGTCTCGACGGTGTCCTTTTGTAAAAGAGGCTTGATTGCGATCACCGTTGCTTCGAAATTCTCCAGTGTCAGATTGATCATGATAAGTTCAACCATACTATTGGTGATTGTCCCCCTCCAACTGGTCTTGGATCCTTTTCTTTGAACAATATGCTTTCCCAAGCCAGCATTGCCTGCTTCGCTGATGAATTGCTAGAGGTGTTCCATAACTTTATTGTCGCATAGTTGAGGTTCCCAGGAACGGGATTGGGGCCGGGCCGTACTTTGCTTTCAAAATTTTCATGTATTCGGAGCAAGTTTCGACAGGTTCGGTCACTATCTTTCAAAAGTCAACGGTGTCTTCGAAGAAAGACAGGATTATTTCTGCGTTAGCATGCTCCAAAGTAGGGACGAGTTTGTCCCACATCACTATAGTAGGGCTGTGGTGTAATGACCCTTGGTCGAATTCCGTGGCTTTGGCCTTTCTTGATACTACTCTCTCGAGGTATTAAATTACCATGATAATATCGTTTGTCCACGACGCCTGGATGAGTGTATTTCAACGTCAGGCACGACCTTCACCGCCAATTGCTTCTGCGAAATTCTCCTTGCAAAGAAATGTTTTTCTTTTATTTTCTTTCCAGACTTCATCGGCGATTCTGCAAGAGGTCTGGTTCAATGATCACGTGTGCGGTTGCCTTGTTTGTGGGTAATGGCTCCTTGTGTGCTTCCATCAAAGCTCCGAATTGTGTCATCAATTCGAGTTTCATCTTGAGCGACCCGCTGGTCTGTGAATGTGCCTCAGCAATACTCTTGCCCAACATTTTGAACGTAGTGCTTAGTTCATTTGACGGGTGGATATGGTCTCCACAACAGCTAGTTTCGATACTGCTATCTCGTTGGTACCACGATCATTGCCGAGAAGCGAGACTTTTGAAACCTGAGACAGCCTGAATCATAGCCAAGTCACGGATGGGTTGACTAACTTCACATGATTTGCGCGCCATTGCCTCTTTGGTGACCTGTTTCGCCATTCTAGTAGCTCGTAAAGATCCTCAGCAAATGACACCCATTCTGAAGCCCCTGATGAGTGATTGGTATCTTTCGATCGCCACTCAAAAGCTTGAAATGTTTCGGCAATCCAATGAGAATTTGTCGACCAATAGTTCAACGTCAAGCCAGCTCTCAGCATCAACGTTCAAGACAAAAGTGACGGATGGCTGTTCTACCAATGTCAACACCTCAAAGTGATTTCATGCCAGCTTCAAGTCACTCGCCCCGATACCCCCAGATCCATTGTCCCCAGTTGAGCTGGTCAAAATCATTGCTCCAAATTCAAAATCAAGCACACATTTAAAAGAAGAGAAACCACTGACCCACCAGCAAAATCCTCCAAATGCCATCATCACATCACGTCAACGCCCCAAGACCAAAGACAATCAACTGCACCAACACCTGCACCGACCAAAACGCCATCTTGCGCATGCGCACCATCCTGTTTTCGTCGTCGGCAACATAGTTGACAAAACTGTCATAGACCTGCTCGGAAATGTCGTCCATGAGGAGCGAGTCGTACACGGTCCATGACCCACTGAAGTCCTCGAGGTTCTTCACCACACGACTGTGGATTTCGATGAACGCGTTCCGCGAGTTGATGTAGGCCACAATCGGGCGAATAAGCGCATAGTTGACATAGCTTAGCTCGGGCGCCTGGAAGGGTACCAATGCCCGCACATTGTTCAAGCGGAGCTTCAAATCAAGCACGAAAAACTTTGACACGTCTCTGACATCCTCGCCCTCAGGAGGCGCCAGCTGGCGGAGCCGGGCGAGACTATCCTGGCGAGTCACGTGCACATTTGGGTTTCTGTACCGTGTGGCCTCCTTGTGGATCAGCTCGGCGATGATGGTCACGATTTCCGACACGTTATAGTCACGTGCCTCCTCCGGCACCATGACGTCCCCCACCATGTCGACCTTGCCCAGCGTGATCCACCCGAAAGGCCCTTCTAGACCCTTGTTTAGGTGGTCGACCCCCAACGAGTCGACTCGAAGACGCGTCACGCGTTTCCAGGGCGACTTCAGGGCTTCGTCCGCGGAGATCTCGTCGAAATCGTTGAGCCGCTGCCGCTTGTGGATGGTGAAGAGCGAGTTGTCGTAAGAGCCGCTCATATTGTTGGCGTTCAAGAGGTCGTAGAATAGCCAGTGCTTGCGCAACTTCTGCAACTCGCAGTTGTAGATGGCCACCTTGAAGGGCCGGAAGTCGCCGGGCTGTAGAAGCGTGAAAAGCACGTCTTTCATGACAAAGCTGTTGAACTCAAAGTCGCCAAACTGGTACTTGTTTTTGTAATTGGTGGCGTCATCGTTAGGGTCCCAGTGCACATGGGTGCGGTCTACTATACCGCGAAGCCCGCTGATTTCCATGGTGTCGATGATGCCTGTTCCGTTCATCCACTTTCTGAAAGAAAAAGACACGTTGACCTCCTCGATGGTGAGATCGAACTGCGTATAGTTGCCGTCATCAAACGCCTCCCCAGCCTCGTCTCCCGAGCCCTGGCTCCGTGCATAAGCGTCTGCCTGTGAACCCTTGGCAAAGGTGCGCATCAGCTTGGGCCGGCGGCTCACAAAACACTTTTTGAACGAGATCTTGCCGTCCCTCCAGCCCGGCACAATCGCGTGTTCGAAGGTGACCTCGAGTTTCGAGTTTTGCGTCATGATCTCGCCCACCTTGCGCGCCACAAACTCCTGCGAGAAGATCGGGTTGATGGTGAAGATCACCAACAGCACGAACGTCGTGGTTCCGAGGATGAGCAAGAACACGTTGCCCACTACTAGCCAGGAGAAAAGCGCCAGGTAATCGTCGGTGTTCAACGGCCGATTGGAGCGCTTCAAGAGCCATTTGAAGCGGACGCCGAGCCGCGAAAGCGCGTTGTTGGCACGCGCTAGAAGCTGTTCCTTTGTGATTGTCGGTTTCGGCGGCAAATATGGGATATTCTCGGGGATATCCAGGTTTCCGTTTTGCAGCTGTTGAGGAGGAGTAATAGGCGCCCCCTGCGCGCTCTTTGAGTCAGGATTTGTTGGGTGTGCTTCAATCGACGGTTCGGGTTGCGTCATGTTTTCGCTTTTCTCCTGGCTGGCCTTGTGTGTGTCTTTCAACTTCCCAAAAGATTTTGAAAATGGCCGTATCTGGGATATGGCAGGCTTGGCAACTGGGCTAAGATTGGGTTGGTGTAAAAGCCAGGGCGACCGAAGCCGGAGCCCAAACTGTGGACATCGGAGAAAACCTTGTTTCGAAAGCGCCGATTTTATCATTTTTCCGGAAATCAGCCAATTGTGGCTCAAAGTGGTGGTGGTATAAGAAATGCTAATATGAGTTGTGGAGAAGCGATGGGGCCGCGCACCGGACTAGCAATGAACGGAGAACCACACTTGAGCGGTGAAGGTGGTGGAGTTTTGTCAGGTTTTTGATTTTCTTTTGAAAATTGAGGGTGTTTTTGATGTTTGAGAGATTATTGCCCGATTGGACCTGTCGGATCTTTGAGTCTGAAAGTTATAGTATCTGTTGGTGAGTATGAGCGTATTCGACTATTGGAGACTCCGCTCGCGGACGTGAGCAACTTGGCTGCGAAATTTAAATCAGTGTTGATGAATTTAGAGGATTACTAATTGCTATACTTTTTTTGGTATTTGTAATATATAAAAAGAATATTACAAAATTAAAAAAACACAAATAACTAATAATTTCAAATAATTTCAAATAATTACAAATAATTTCAAATAATGATAAATAACGTACTTCACTAGCTTTCGCACCAAAACGGCATTTGGGTCGGCAACAACAAACGCGTCTCAAATAAACTTTCTTTTTTTCGAACACTTCCAATGCCACTACAACTGGCCGAATCAACTCTAGTTCTGTGGGATAATTAGAGTAGGATCTCATTTGCCCTATAAAGTTTAAAGGAGGGTAATATCAAGTCAGTTCGAGAAGCAGCACGCGTTTTCAATGTGTCCCGCAGCACTCTTCAACGGAGGAGGAAAGGTTCAAGAAATCACGTCGGAGCAGCCGAAGACCAAAAAATTAACAAAGACTGAAGAGTAAAGTTTAGTTAAATGACTTTTCTCCAAGGGCTCTCGCTTTCTCGCCCTGGGAGTCAATGTTGTTCGCAAAATGCCAGATTATTAGCTCGCGTCGCGTGTAACAAAAGAACAGTTGAAAGCCGGCACCAATTGGGTTTCCAGATTGGTGAAAAGATACCCAAATTTCGGCACACAGTACTCGAGACATTTTGATCATTGACGGGCAAAGTGCCAAGACCCAAAGGTACTAAAAGGTTGAATTGATCTGGTGCATAACACGATGCTTACTCATGGGATCGAGTCATGCGATGTGTACAATGTGGACGAGAGAGGATTTTCGATGAGTTTGAATGCGGCAAGGAAAGTTGTATTGGGTCTGAAATACGAGGGAAAAGACAGTTAATTCAGAACGGAAATCGAGAGTGGATGACAACAATTGAGAGTATCAATGTTACGGGTCTGTTTTTGCACCCATTTATCACTTTTAGAGGTAAGCAAATTTGTGAGTCTTGGTAAGCTGAGCTTGAAGAAGACTGGTGCTTGGGAGTTAGTGCGAATGGTTGGACATCCAATGACATTGCTATCTGGTAACAGGTTTTTATCCCTCAGACAGAGTCTATGACGAAAGGCATATATAAACTTTTGAACCTTGACGGACTTGATAGTCATGTGACGCTTGAGTTTGAAAATATCTGCAATGAAGAAAAAATAATTGCTCTACACATGCCGCCTCACATCTCATTTGTTGCAACCTCTTGATCTTTGCTGTTTTGGGCAGTCAAAGACAAAATATCACCAGGTGGCCGGAGAAGAACTGGGTTTGATGTGCTCGCGGGTGGCAGTGTGCGCATCAATAAAGATGACTATATTGCACTATACAAACATGCTCGGGTAGATGGTTTCACCGAAATCTTAGGAGCAGCTTCGAAACTGCCGGTTTAATACCATTAAATCCTCAGCGGGTCTTCTCGAAAATCAGAATCGAGGTAAGAGACGAGGTGTCTCCAGAAAGTCATCTGACGTCACGTAGATCTTTTAGTCTTGCTGATGATTCGAGTACGTCTTCAAAACACAGCTATTTAATGACTTCCTCACATTATGAATTACTAGAAAATTGTCCTGGGGATGTGGCCGCTCCGTTGAAAGCCTCTTTTGACAAACTCCTAAACTACGCGCTTTCGCAGGGTCTTTCATACGCAATAATGGCCAAACAATTCGGCGATGTTCTCGTCACTCATGCCAGGCAGAACAAAAAAAGCAGTAGATCCAGAAAGCGTATAACCGGCGCTAGTGACTTGTCGAATAAGGAATTCAACGAATGCAATTCCAGCTTTCTGGGGAATGTTAATCCCTTTTTGGAAAATTCCGTGGACTCAGAAGATAAAATTTCACAGCCACATAAGAAACGCAAACCCAATTGTAGAATTTTTGGGACAATAGGGCATCGTAGACGGGCATGTCAAAATAAAGCTCAATAATTATTTTAGCGTATGTTTAGCGTTTATATTCGAAGTCAAAGATATTATATTTCTACAAAATGCAGGCGGTGACCCAAATGCCAGTTTGGAGCGAAAGGTAGTGAAGTACGCTACTGGTAATTACAATTGAGCCATGCGTGCGAAGCGGACCTCAATGAGCCAACTTTTGAATATCAGGTGGGAGCCCCCTATAATACAATTGATTCTTTAAAAAAAGTCACATGACTCTTCCGTAATGAACTGCAGGTAGTTATAGACGAAAATTTCCTAGATCATGCATCAATGCCCGGGAAACTCTAATTAATTGAAAAACCTGCGTATATGTCTACTGT
The DNA here is from genome assembly GCA_030581935.1 of Metschnikowia corniflorae. Taxonomy (NCBI): domain Eukaryota; kingdom Fungi; phylum Ascomycota; class Pichiomycetes; order Serinales; family Metschnikowiaceae; genus Metschnikowia; species Metschnikowia corniflorae. Next base: position 191,473 of record JAKTWD010000523.1, on the reverse strand, counting down.
GGCTGCCTTGCATCACGTGACACCCCTAATAAACCACTATTGTTCACAACAATGCACAATAAACTTCATGGGAAAGCGTCCTCTTGATCTCATTCATGCCGATATCCTTGCCCTTTTCTTCTCAATGTACTGAAAACTACCCACTTTTTTAAATTTCTCTGGTTGCGCAAATCTGACTCGCGCCTTTCCGATATGACTCAGCCATGGATATACGAGGCTTATCTCCGGCAACACCAATACAAGAGCCGCCGGAAATGCGATTTCGATCCTTAACTCCAAGAAACAACCGAAAAGTTCAAGGTAGTTCAGCATGAGTTTTGGACACGACTTCAAAAAAAAGCACTTTCCGGCGTCGAACAACAATTTCGTCCCGGTGAACCACGGCTCCTATGGCTTACCTCCGCAGTGCGTAATTGATAAATATACCTCGGCGTTATACGAGGACATAGCGAGTCCAGATGCTTACTTACGATTAAAGCAGCCCAAAGACTATGTGGAGGGTCTCAAGGCGGTATCTGGGGTGCTCAATTGCTCTTATAAAAGCTTGGCGCTCGTGACAAACGCCACTACCGGAGTCAATACCATATTGAGGTCGTTTCCTTTCCAAAGGGGCGACAAAATTGCACTTCCCAGCACAACATATGGGTCCTGTGCCAACACAGTGGCGTTTTTGGCCCGGTCTATTGGAATTGTGCCGCTAATTGTCCCGCTAGACTACCCTATGCTGGACGAAGAGGTGGTAGCTAAATTTGCAGACGTTTTTGCGAGAAATAACGTGATATTGGCACTTTTCGATACTGTGGTGTCGATGCCGGGGGTCAGGGTGCCGTTCGAATCACTCACACGACTCTGTAAGGAGAAGGGGGTGTTGTCGTTGGTCGACGGAGCACACCTGATTGGGCTTATCTCCGTGGACTTGGGTGGATCCGGCTTCGTGCCGGATTTCTATGTCTCGAATCTCCACAAATGGCTTTCTCTTCCACGTGGATGTGCCGTTTTGTACGTGTCTCCCGAGTACCATAGAATCGTGCAAACCATGCCGATTAGTCATTCATACGTGGACCCCGAAACAGATCTCTCGCCAGACGCGCTTGACAATCTCTTAGTGCTGAAATTCACGTTCATTGGGTCCGACACGTTCGCCGCTTTTTCCAGTATTGAAACCGCCATCAAATTTAGAACCGAGGTCTGTGGCGGGGAGGCAAAAATCAGAGAATACTGTGAGAACTTGGCTCGGAAAGTCGGTGAGCTCACGTTAAAAAGCTGGCCCGGAACAGTGTTGGTTGAAAATGACGAGCGCTCTCTCATCACTGCCATGGTCACCTTGATTGTTCCTATCAGAGACTACAGTAGAACCTTTGATGCCACCAATCCTTTGCAGATGAAGCGTTTGATCGACTTTGTCTCGGCGCACATGATTGAAAAGTACCATACTTTTGTGCCGTTTGCGCCCCATAATGAGAAAGTGGTGATTCGTTTCTCCGCACAAATCTACAACGAGCTTGCCGATTTCGAGTATGCCATTTCGGCCGCGCAGGCGGCATTGAGAGCTTTTTTTGCTAGGGACTGTAACTTGTAAGAGAGTGGCTCGGGATTGGAAGTTTGAGATATCCACTTTATTTGATGATCTGGAGCCATACAGGTCAACTTGATATCTATTTGGGATATTACATTTTCTCATTTTGAGACCGTCTTATGGTTTGTCGATCCTTTTGCGTGCTTTTCAGGACCCTCCTTTCAAGTGAATCTACACACATCCGTTTCATAATAACTTGCATCAATAGGTGTGGGAAGCAAAGATTCTAGCGTTGATGAGCTCTATAAATGACAAGCTATCGCGTGTGATCAATTCAGGAGGAACAAGAATAGAATATGAGGAAATCAGAGTTAAGTTTCGTCTCTTTACCACTAGCAACGGAGCTCGCCAACGTCTGAAGTGCTTTTCGACCCGAGCGTGCAATCGTTGAATAAAGCGGGGGTGTCAAAATGCATCCCATGAGTTGAACTGATAGGTTCCTATGAAAATTGTGAAAGATATCGTGACGTTTGAAAGAAAAAAAGTGTGTTCCATGCAGAGGGATTACCTTTATAATCGTATGGTTCGAACAGAAGCATTGTGGTTATGATGACTATCCACAGCAACGGGTGATCTGAATTCTTAAAGACCAGCGCTTCTTGAGTTCGAAATCAAGAGTCATGGACAAAACCTCTGTTAGGCAAGGCGATGCCGGTCATGCACAATTGCTACATCAAGATTTATTAGCCACGACTCGTCCTGCTGCCCAATATCGTGGATATGGTCCGATCCAACAACTTTTGTCATTTTTCCATACAGTTATTCCTTTTCACTTTCCGAATATCTATGGATTTTCCAAAGATACTCCGGCACAACTTTCAAAAAGATTCATAGATTTCCGTTGAATCGCGGTACTCGCCACGGGAATCCCCTACACCCCGTCATTTTCAATCTCGCGTTGACACCTTTTTAAGCCAGCTCAACTAGCTCCATGATGTCACGATCAGATACGAGGGGCTACTTAAGAGCGAATGAAGTACCTTCTCTTGCTGATGATGTCAACTTGTATTTGAAGGCGATTGAAGATTATACGAAAGCAGCCTCCGTTATTGGGCAATATGAGCGGTGCAACAAGAGTAAGTTGACTCCTTCCAAATCACAACTGCTTGGATTCGATTACGTTTTTCAAGATAGCAAACAGAATATACTTCCACTCGAACAGTCGTTCATTGGCAGGAGAAACTTAACTTACTTGGGGCTCCCTTTACAAGGTGCTGATTGGCACAAATTTTCACGCAGCCTTCCTTTCAAAACACACAAAAAGGGGTTCGCTCACCTAGACTTGGTCACGAGGGCGGGAGCGACAAACATGTATGTCACGTCCACAGTGGTCTTAAAGGATCTTCTTCTGTGCATGTCGACTGCGATGTTGAAATATTGGATCTGGCATTGAGAAATTCTTTCAAAATGTGGATAGAGTCAAGCTTCACGCTAGGCCAAACGAGAGGGTTGCGGAGTCGCTGGACTTCTGAGTCAGATGCACGAACATCGAGGAGCAATTTTGCTTAATAGGTGGGGAGTGGTCGAATCTTGAGAGACTAAAATTGGCTCACCACATGACCCGAATCATCCTCAGGATAAAGAAGGTCGATACAGTAAACATGGGGAAATTTTGCTGGACTGAATACCTCTTTGACGTCGGGATTCTTCTTCGAACACTTGCAGTGGACATTCTCTTCGAATGAACAGTTATACCTAGAAGCGTGGAGGAAACTAGTTCAGGGAAAAGGGGTCGCCGTTAAAGATATTAGGGCAAAGGCAAGATCGCACAAGGAAGTGTTGCAACACATTAATCCCATCTGGGTTTGCTACCGTCCACTTTTGCCATCACAGTAGGCGAATCCCGCCTAATAACAAACGTTCCGTTCAAATCCAGCAGTAAGGACAAATAGAGTAAGCTCCCGGTGATTCAACCTAAACGCTTTTGGTAAATTTGCCCAGAGGTGCCTAAACCCTTTTTAGGATTTTGCCCAGAGGCGAGGGATATCACTCGATGAAAAAGTTCTGGACAGCTTTGTACAATGAAGAGTGGATCAAGCGGAGTGATTTCACGGGTCTTCACCAATTCAGCACAGGATTGCGTGTCTCAGTGCATAACTCCGAGGAGCGGGCGGACCAACCGTGCCTTTTCTGTGGACAAACGGTTGATCACCAAGTTATTCAAAGCCACTATACAACTCTTGTGACATCTCCAAATTGTGGTGGAATCAAATTGGTATGATCACTACGATGCGCTTGAGTGAGATGACTGCTCCATCAAATACCACCAACCTTAATTGGCTCGTGGAGTTTGTACGAAAAAGTTACCTACCTCGGGTTTGAGAGCACCAAGGAGGTGTCCACCTCTCCCCCTCCTGGCGGCTCCTGGCGAGACAAGTGTTTTGGGTCTTGAGGCGGGCCACTCAGGCGGGCCACTCAGGCGGGCCGATGACATAAGGTAGCCTTTTGTGATAAACGTGTTTTGGGCTAGGAGTTCCCATGAGGAATTCATACTCCAGCCTCCAGACTCCATCGGAGGTTATATCTATAGAATATATGGTTTTGCTGAGACCAGGCTCGTACAGAAGCCGAACCGCAGCACCCCTCAATGTGATGGTTCTCTTTTTTTAAAAAAGCATGTAAATATTTCATGCTTGCGGCGAGCAGCGAGATACAAAGGAAGGCCTTGGCAATTCAAGCATACTCTACGCATTTCCCAGGATTTTACAGGCATATGTGATCGGAGCATCCCCTCTCAGAAGGCTTTGAAGTACAAAATTGTCATTGTAGATTATGTGAACAAATGCCTTACGCAATAGTCTCTGTAGATAAACGGCACGCCACTGATTGACAATTACTTGTAATTTTCGTGGAATTACCTCGCGTGTGTAGCAAAAGACAACGACACGAACAGATGGCTGGGTCGCTGATTGAAGTCTTCAGAATCAATGGAGTGTGAATCCTTGACCACAAATACTACTCAAACATCATCACCACACTAGGTCATTAGGACACTCATCACGGTCATTGGACGTTGAGGTCTAGTTTGAGCTTTTTATCGACACAATGCAGATATTTTGGCTATGTTCAGCCATCTGAAACTTCACAAGCTGTACATGATTCTCATACGCTTACTTATATATTTGGACTCAGAAAATGAAGAGGGCATTTCTGTGTTGACTGTTGTGTCAGAGAGCGGAATTGAATTCTCATATGACTCAGACATATCTAAACAATGAGCCTTTCCTTGAGCCGAAACTTACTAGCCTACGAGCCTGAACAAGGCGATGCATGCTGAGCCCCAGTTCAGCAATTCAGAGACTATTGCAACCAAAGGGTATTGACCAAGGTGAAGAAGTCTATTGAGCAAAGTGAGGATGGTGACGATTTGATCTGGATATCTCCAACAGCGACTCACGCCGATGCTCTAGCTTCATCCGAGAAGCTTTAATTCGCAGTGATCAGCATTTGATTGGTCAAAACAAGGTCTTCGAGTATACTGATCCTGAGAGATTCAACCAGCAAACACAGGCCTCTGATTAAAATCTGCTCTTGCGAAGAGTAGGTGTCTAGCCTCGAAGTCTGCGATCGAAATTCGCCTTACTACAATTAGTGATATAAATGACCAAACTCAGATTCTAAACCTCTCCCACGACTATGTTTCAGTAGACTGGGCTGAGAGGATGATATGCAGATAATCTACCATACTCTACTCTTCAATATGCCCACGTTGCTGAGAGTACCTACTAAAGGTAGGTACAACAGTACCCTCAATCCAGCCTTTCGCTTCAATCTTGGAGCCCGCGCTGCAGAAAGAAAAGCTTATAATAGACTACTTGAATAAACTAAAAATGCAACTAAAAATAGCTTGCTTTGATTTAAACTCTTCGCATCTCGCGCTTACTGCGCAGACAGCCTAGCCGGAGACGTACAAAAAGCAAGAAGATTGAAAAAACAAAAACTCTCAAGCTTTTGTACGAGAGCCAAATGCAGAATTTTGGCCCAATTCTTCAATGCCACATCAATATTACCGGAGAGTGTACGCCAGCAACGGCGTCTGAATTTCGAAATTATTAGGGCAGGTTGCTTAAATTAGCTATGCGCGAATGGGGCGCAAATTGCGCGTGGCTATTCTTATCGGTCTCAAAATTACCCACGCCTCTCCTATCGTTCTAGAACAAAGAACGCGCTTTTGAAAAGCCCATATGCACGGACTGCACATCTCAGGCCGAAGCCTCGAGCAAGCATTTTCTCAGGATATTTGTGGGAGCGACAATGATTAAAGAATGTTGAAAGATGGTATTTCCCTAGAAGAGAGACCAGATCAAAGAACAAAATACTCATTTGCCACGTTGAAAAAGGACAAGAAAATTGGAAGGTACATGGACCTGCACATAGCAAGACGCGTCATTTCGCGCAAGCCCCTTCCAGGGGCTACATTTTTCCGGATTTAGTGGTTATGCGCGCCGCACTAATTAATGACAAGGCATGATTAATTAACGCTATACAAGTAATAAGCACGCGGCATAACTACCATCGCAAATAAACATTAACCTTTCGTAAACGGCACTGATCTTTCTGCGCCACCCGTTTCCTAGTCTCTCAAATTTATCATAGTCTCTCACGTTCTCTCCCGTCTAGAAGCCACACTGGTTTGGGTACTGTCTGTCAGAAAGCGGCTGGGGAAACACACCGTTGCCCACGAGGCGCGCCATGTCCCAATCGATAGCATCCTCGGTCTTCCAGTTCCAGAAAATCCACCCCTGCGTCTGCTCGTACGCGTCAAGCTGCGCCTCAATGTACCGTCTGACATTCTGCTTGTACTCGGGCGTCCATACATTGTCCGAAGTGTATTGAGCACACAGATTTTTCAACGTTGATCCGTCGTAGTCGCCCAGCCAGCGGGCGCCACGACCAACTCCGTTAAGCCACAAAGCGCAGTCGGTAAGAGCCGCTGAAAACTCGCCACATACCGTCCATTTGTCCTCTGATTTGGCCCCCTGCGCATAGCTACAAGCCACGTTGATGTGGTCCTCGATCAGCCATGCCAACTGGTCCTGGCTGAACACCTGGTAGTGGTGGTGGTCAAGCACAATGTTGTTGTAGCCCTCGCTGGTAGGCAAAAACCCGTTCCAGTACCCAAAACTCTGGAATGCGTCGTGGATGACCAAGGTGTTTTGTGTCACCAGCCGCGCGTTATGGTACGCCCACGTGTAGAAGTTCTTGAGCTGGTTCATGTCCGAGACGGGCCCGAGCGGCTCATTGAGGAACTGGATGCCGGAAACAACGTCCGAATACTGCAGTGCGCCGTACTTGTTGAAGATGTGCTGCAACACCGTGAGGGTGACCTCTATATTAGTATCTGTCTGGTACTGCACCTGGTCCCTGAGCCCCAGGTTGTCAAACCCGTTCTGCGACCCGGGCGCTCCGTGCAAGTCGACCCACACCTTCAACTTGTACTTGCGTGCCCATTCGAGCGCCAAATCCAAGTATTTCTGCTGGCCCGAAACGTAGGGATCGTCGGCAAGGGTTGCAAACGCCCAGTACCCGATTGGGATGCGGACGGTATTGAGTCCGGTCAGGGCGATGCTGGCAAAATCGTCCTCGGTGTACCACGTCAGCCAATGATGTTCCAACAAGGCCTGTGCATCGGTTTTTCCGAGTTTTTGCGTGAGATGGTACTCGTCCACGACCGAATCTCCAAATGGCTGGAAAAGCGAGGGCGTAATGTAGGGCTCCAAGACAAACCAGCCGCCGAGATTGACCCCCTGAGTCATTTCTGTTTGGTAGTCAAAGCGTTTTTCAGGAATCGTGAGGGCGGTGACCGCCCCGGCTAGTGCCGTTAGCGAGCAGGCAAGCTTCATATTGGTAAGCAACTATTGAAAAGGAAGCAAAAAGAGTAATAGCTTTCGGTGGCGAAAGATGCGAAAGTGGGGAATGTATAAATGTATGAATAGTGGGCAGATGGCAGCCGGCGGGGGAACAGGTATTTATAAGGGCACAAAGGCTACGCCGGTGAAATTGCAGCAGGAGGTGGCTGCTGGTGGTTTATCCGTGCAGCATGCGCCTGCACACGGCTGGCGTCATGTACCGCGCATGCAGAACGTCCCAATCTCGTCCCGGCGCTAGAGATACCAGAGTGCTGACATTTACGCTTGTGCGTATGCAATTGGTACTTTGATAAAAAAGGATGGAGCTATGACAGGGGTGTGAAGGGAGCAAAAAGGAAACACCTCTTATACTGATAGCAGGAGATGTGGTTAAATAATTTGAGGTCATTGCCATTATTTTTGCTTTGTTGATTGTGGCGTCGGGCTGCCTCATGTGCGTTTCACAAGCTGAGTTATTTTCTATGTGCCTTATACACTGCAGACTTAACTTGTCGACAATGCCCGAACGCAATTTAAAGTAAAACTCACGATTGTTTTGGCTGGGCCTTGAAATTGTTTTTCATTGTGGATCGCCGGATCCATGCTTCGGCCAGCTAGTATCCCGTGTAACTGTTGGAGTCACCGCGGAACAGCTTCATCAACCAGACCGAAATTCCAGGGCTCTAACTATCACTCTTTTTCACCATCCCCAGTTTTGAAACTCACAAGGTGATCTGACTAATTAAGTGCGTAATTACAGGACTGCGCCTGCCGTACAGTGCGTCTGGAAACTGAACCCGCGCAAATGTGCGGACTGCACATCACACGCATCTCAACGCGACGTCATCATCATTCCAAGCATGCGCGCACGTGAGATGTGGAGGATTCTCCGAGCACGGCCCAGTGCGGTAAATTGGATGACGCGAATCAATAAAGGTTTATTGGTGATATACCAACCAACATCTAAGAAATAATGACTAATCAGATCAATCCTTTTTGATAAAAATTTTTGTATTAAGAAACCAGCAAATGGGTGGTCGCCGGAGCGCATACTGCATCGGTTATTGTTCTCGTGGATTTCGAGTGACGAGAGCGGGGAATTAAGCGGAACCGCATTTTTGGCCCTTGGCCGAGATTCTCATGCGCCAGAAGCAAGACCTTAGTGGGGCTCTGCTTGATTTTGCTGGCACAACTCGAAGCATTGGCTATACTGATTCAGGTGCGTTTTCTCCAACCAAGACGATATACAGAAATGTCTAAACCACCGGTGAACTGACAATCGAGTCATAGTCATGGTTTTTGCTCATGTGCTTCCAAGCTGAATAACCGTTAGAAAATTTTCTAGTCGTGGACCGTGATATTTTCTTTGGTCATGGACCGTGACTTCAGTCACGCTGGTGCTAGCCCGAGTACAGGATGTAATGGTGATTTATTCGTGCGCCGCACAGCTTCTATTTTTGGCGCCTGTGACATCATTAGGGGCCTGGATGATCGCAAAGGACAAATATAGGGCCGCTTTCAACTGGTATTTTCTGAATCTGTCGGATCATTCAGTGCAATCGCTTTCGCAGCATGTGCTACAAGAACCGGTCCGAGGCTGCGATTGGGCTCTTGAAATTTGCGTGGCTATGAATATGCCAGAGTCTCTCTGCAACGATCGAAGATTCAATATGAAGTCGTGCGATTGATCCGGTGATATCTTGTAGATGGTGCGCCCAGATTTGTTCAAAACGTCTACGCTACGCATACGTAGCTAAGCGGCTTAGAGTTGTGTTCGGAAAATGCTGCGTAGACATTTTCGTAGCGTTGGAAAAGGCTACGCTACGAACGTGGCGTAGTGTCTGCATTAGAAATACATCAAGCTGTATTTCCATTAGGATAGGCTAGTCTCGACTGAATCAATGCAGCTACTAGTATTGGTTGATTAAAGTGAGCTACTTATTAAGGAAATATGTACACAATAGAAAGACGCAAAATGTGCATTGACCACAGAATGCTGCCGTTATATCCGGGACGGCAACTTTACAAACTTTCTTTTCATAATCGGCTTAACAGCCGCAGAAGGTATATGGTATAGATCGTATCGATGACTACCAGTCGCAACTGTTCGATCTGAAATCATCTGCCTCGGCCCTGACAGCTAGAATGGAATCAATCCTTTTTACATCCTCGGCAAACTTGGCACTTAGATAGGCATACTCGACTGAGACGCGTTTGAAGGTTTTCAATGTTTCGTTGGTGAGGAAGAGCTGGTCGTGACGAGTTGTGCTCTGTGTGGAGAGGGAGTTTTTGTTGCGGCTGTCAAAGAGAAACTAAAGGCAAAAGTTGCAGCGTATACAGTAATAGTTTTAAAAGTTCTCAAAGTCATTCTCAACGTAAGAAGTTCAATGAGTTGTGGTTCAGAACAGTTCTGTGTCTTGTCACTATTCTCGCTTCTGAGAATGTCGGAAGCGTCTTTATACGAGATGGCTTAGGCGATATCGGAAAGAATTGAAATCCGTTGAGTTGAGTCAGCTGGTCATTTCAGTGCGTAAAGTCATAATCTGGAATAATGCAAGCAATTCCCGTCTGTTAACTTACTTATTGGATGTTTAAGGCTAGTACTGCACAACCCTTCGACCAGCGCTTGCTCAACACTAAGGCTTTTTGAAATCAAGCGATATTGAAAAACGGGTCTTAGTGAATGCCGTGAAAGAAAGCATTCTGGAAAAGCAACACAAGCCCAAGGCTCAACTCAATTCATGCTTGAATTGCGAAACGATCTTAGATGATCACAGCGGGGCGTAACCAAAGCCCATTTTCCAGAATAACGTTATATCGATCGACGGAACGAATCCGGTCATTGTCTCGAAAATAAGCACAAGACTCTGGCTTTCAGTCTTTTTGACTTCAGATCTCAAGAACGAATTTCTAAGTTAGAACGAGCTGGACTTGACTGTGTTCTCATAGCCTTGATTTGGCCCATTGAATCCACCCCGATTCCTCTTCTTGATTTTGTGCAGAGATGAATTCGGGAAATTCTTTATCCGCATCCTCAGCAGGCATTCCATCAGCCGTGATGATCCCATGTGATTTGAGTATTGCGAAAACTTTTCCCGATCTTGACAGAAGCCTACCTCTCCTACTTTCAACAATAATTCCAACTCGGGAAAAAAAGTGCTTCCGAAGACGTTGACATGGCAGGCACAACGAGATAGTTTCTGGCCATGCGCGAAATGATCGGAAAACGCTTTTTTCGACTTGTAGAAGGCAAGGATATCCATGCTTTGCTTTCGCGTGGATCCCTGAGATACGCTTCACGATTGTGTAGTTTTCCAACTCAATTTCATTATTGTAAAAGTGCAATGCGATTTCTAAGAAATCAGTATTGTTACCACTCCTCCACCCGTCAATGGCGACTGAAAACTTTCCCGTGTTTTTGTCAAATCTCTCGTTCACTTACTTGAAGTCTGTCTCGTATATTTTTTCGAGTCTTCTTCTCGATGTCGAACGACTCATGCTCAAAGCATCGTCTCTCAAAAAATAGATAAATTCCCGGAAGAATTTTGACTCCACAAGTGAGAAAGGCAAGTCGTTTTTCACGATCATCATCAACATCAATCTCTCGTACCCATCTTTGTCAAATGAGAGATAAACCGGTCGCATTTTCCCCCAGGTAGACGCAAAATTTCGGCATTTGGATCAGTTGCAACGAACAAGTCATCAAGAGTTTGAGAGCGTTTGTAGATATCATTCGAACCACGAAGCGAAGACTCAAGGATTGTAAACTCATTTGGCGTGCTCGATTTGTCAGCTTTTATCTTGACGCGTTCCAAAAACAAGTTATGGGCAGATTCGTAGTGCGCCTTCAACGCTTTCCAGTTCCCTCCCTGCTAAAATAATACTTCTAGCGGCACACGGTACACTGCTTGACTATACGTTGTTGGTTAGCAGGCATTTTGTCCAAAACGACCACTCGAACATCAGATACTTTATAATATCATGATCTTGGTGGCGTGGCGGCAAGGTAAAGTCGTTGGAAAAGTAATGTGCTTTGGTAATTCAATATGTTTGCGTCATCTTGTGCTCAGAGTTCAATCCAGAACGGTTCTGAGTCTCGGAAGAAAGTAGCAGAATGATAAGGGTGCTAATTTCTCCTGAACTTCCGAGAATACTTCATATATATGAATTCAAAAATCAAACAGGAACTCGAGGCTCGACCCATGCTCTTCTAACTTTCGTGAATTCACTCCTCGCGGACAAGACAAGCGCGTTACGATTCTCATTTATTGTGAGAACACGATACACAAGTTCACCTAATGCACCAAAAAAAAGCGGATCATGAGGTGGTTTAACAAAATCAAAGCACGCAAACAATGTTTCACGCGTTTTTTTTAAAAAATATGGCGCACAATTCATGGATTTGATCAAAGAAATTCTCAAAAAGTTGTCCGACTTTTCTGCCTGTATACAATGTATAAAAAGGCTACGCTACGCAGTTGCGTAGCTACGCTGGAGGCTGGCGTAGCCGTAGCGTAGCCGTAGGAACGTAGCTGCGTGGAAGTCTACGCTAACTCTACGCTACGCGCATTTTGAACAACTCTGTGGCCGCCCTCTAAAATGCGACAACTCAAATACAGTGAAACTTGGGAAAGCCGGACGCTTTGTAAACAGAATCTCGCGTTAAATCGGAAAGCCGCACGAAAAAAAAAATAGTGCGCATAGTTAAGGAATTTTATTATGGGAAAAAAACTTGGATAAGGCGCGATTCTCTTTATTGGTTAAGGAGGACAAGTTTTTCAGAAATCCCGCTAAAAAAAAAAAAGGTTCTTTTGAAGGCGAAATCGGCATGGTCAAGACCCAAAACTTCGTGAGATTGTTGCAAAAATGCATTAAAACCATTCCCCCCTGCCCCAGGTCGCGTAGCTGCGTGTTGACCCGCAATTCTGCTCGGATTTTCATGAATGATAGTTCGGATAATGGACAAGAGAAGAATCCTTAGCAAAAGACAAAAAAAGAGGCTCAAAAAGAGATATATAGGCGCTCATTGAAGTGAAAATTTAATTTGTAAACAGCTAAAATAACAAACGTCACTAAGTTCCTCGCTATTCCAAATCTTCTAGTGAACATCCCTATAACAGTGGTGTATAGCTCCCGAGGCCATGCATGCAGGACAAAACTGTAATATGCAGTAAAAACTGATCTATATACCGGAATGCACTTCTTTATTGGATAAGGAGTACAAAACGACGATTATAATTAGGTCCGGCTTATCCAAGTTTCACTGTAATCCACTTATTCAGAGGAATTATACTGCATATAGACCGTAAATGTACGGGTCTTTAGACACCCTCGACAGTGCTAAAATTTTGGCGCGGAGGAAACATTCTCATAAAGAGGTGCCTGTACTACCAGAATAAAATGCATAAAAACAAAATTATTTCAGAAAAATATTTTTTTAACAAAAATGTCGCGAAACATATTAAAAACACTACTTACTAACACCCCTGATGGTGAGCACGTTAACGCGAGTATCGGAGACGCTACCCGCCAACTTACTCCTCATTTCGTTTAGTATTTCGAAGAAAAACGGATATCCATACAGTCTCACCCACAGGAATCTCTACTTTACGAGACGGAGCGTCGTTCATTTCCGCTAGCGTCTCGGTTGACGTTTGACGAATCACGTTTGCGGAGTTAGACGGAAATGATAGGTTCGGACTCAAAGGGGTAACTCTAGCCTGTCGCGGACGGCTTATCTACAGTAACGAGCCCTTGCACAGTACAAATCTCGCTTTACCTGCCCCGCCAATATTTGCGCCTGTCTTTTGGAGCAAATCTGGGATTTCTTATCGCAAAAGGCTCCACGCGGAGACTCCCCGGGCTGCACCTGCCGCTATCAACCGAGGCGATTGCAGTCATTTATATACTGGTTTCTGCCAGTTTTCTGACTGAAATTTTTCACTGGTTTCGGCATCTCATTCGCTTATTTTCACTTGTTCATACTCCGATTTCACCAGGGTCAACTTCACGTTCTTTCTATTTTGGTCCAAAACCTGACATCATAGAATGGACAATGAGAACATCTCCATCAACTCGAAGCTAAACGAGGACTTCATTCCCGGGACAATCAACATCTACTCGTTTTTGGCCGAGGAAGGACTCTCAAACCTAAAAGTGACCAAAGAAAACGTGATACTCGTGCCTCAGCCCTCGGACTCCGTCAATGATCCGCTAAATTGGACAAGAAGCAAGAAACTATGGAATTTTTTGCTTTTGGCGGTAATCACGGGGTTCACTGCTGCAACCTCAAACGATGCCGGAGCAACCCAGGACTCTCTTAACGAACTCTATGGAATCAGTTATGATGCGATGAACACTGGTGCCGGTGTCTTATTTATTGCCATAGGCTGGACAACGTTCTTGCTCACGCCCGTGGCCAGCTTGTATGGCCGCAAAGTCTCATACATTTTCTGTATCTTTGTTGGGCTCTTGGGAGCAGTGTGGTTTGCACTTTGCAAGAAAACCGCAGATACCATCTGGTCACAATTGTTTGTGGGTGCATCCGAGGCATGCGCAGAGGCCCATGTGCAACAATCTTTGACCGATATGTACTTCCAGCACCAGCTCGGCTCGGTTTTGACCGTGTACATCTTGGCCACTTCCGTCGGAACCTACTTGGGCCCCCTCATAGCGGGGTTTGTAGTTGAAGATGTTGGATTCAGATGGGTCGGGTGGACCGCAGTGTTCATCTCCGCGGGCCTTTTGGTGGTGCTTGTGTTTGGCATGCACGAGACGATGTTCGATCGAAAAAAGTACCAAGGGGTTGTCCAACAATCGAAACTTGGCGCTTTTGATATCATTGCCGAGAAAAAGGAAGAAAACAAGGTTGATCCGCTAAATGTCTCCAATGGTGAAAGCAACTCGGTGAGCTCTCACATGTCTCATCACAGCAACACCTTGGAGCTTGCAATCACACACAAAAGAGGCGCCCACGAGCCCAAAATTAGCTATTGGCAGCTGGTAGCATTGGTCACAAAAGCGCCCAATCTTATTGGCACGGGCATCAAGCAGTACTTGAAAAGGCTTCTCTTGTTGTTCCGCGTGTTTATGTTTCCACCCACATTGTTCTCTGGCCTCGTTTGGGGAATGCAAGATGCGCTCTTGACATTCTACCTCACGGTCGAGGACGATCAGTATTACGATCCGCCGTACAACTATGGCAACACCATGGTGGCGCTCATGAATGTGCCGTGCTTGATCGGGGCAGTCATTGGATGTGTATATGCCGGGGTGTTGAGTGACTGGTTTACGATATGGATGGCAAAACGAAATGGCGGAGTACAGGAGGCCGAGTATCGGTTGTATTTCTTGATTATTCCTGCGATTCTTACACCAGTCGGCCTCATACTTTTTGCTGTTGGTACAGATCAATACTGGCCCTGGTTTCCGACGTACTTTGGGTTGGCACTTGTTGGAGTAGGATTTGGGTCTTCAGGAGATGTGTCGATGGGATACCTAATGGACGCATACCCCGATATGGTGATTGAAATGATGGCAGGTGTTTCGGTGATCAACAACATGTTTGGGTGCATATTCACATTTGCGTGTTCCCCGTGGCTCGATGCGTTGGGAAACACAAAGACTTTTATTATATTGGCGGTGATCACGTTGGTGGTCATGGGAGGCGGCATTCCGTTCATCATCTACGGGAAAAGGATCCGGAAATGGACAAAGCCATGGTATCTCGATTTCTGCGAACGCCGCGATAGCATGGAGCAAAAGCTTGAAGCGATTCTTCTGTCTGAGAAGTGTATTGACAATAATGGACAGTAATGGACGTTGATCTCGGGGCTCAGTTTAACTTTGCGATCTGGGTGGAGCTGATAGAGGCTAGACCTTCAGAGTAGGGGGTTCAAGCTTTATGTTTAATTTCTCATCCATTATCCGATTTGCATCCCTGAGCACCATACTACAAGGTTTCGTGTCTCCTGAAACTACTAATACTTTTGATAGAGCCATCCCTCTGCACATGTCACACAAATACCTTGTATCAGTTTCCTGACAGGCTGGCTGCTTCTTCAAAAGTAGAGACGTTTCAAGGAATGCGAAGGACACTCAAGATTTCAGTGCTTCATGGAAAGGCAGTTTGGCCATTAAGGAGAATACGCCTGTTTGCTGATTGCACACGAATCTCAATGAAAGAAGTACAACAATCTCGTTATATTGTGCAATAGTTTAACTCGGGCTTGCACAGTTATGACGCTCTCCTGGAACTTTCCTTTTTAAAATTTCAATCGATTTCAATCGAAGTTTTGTGCGATCGGTATCCCCACAAATGACTCGCAGATCATGCGTAAACGAAAGAAGCTGGCTCTGATAGCGGGATTGCAAAGGCGCAAAAAGAAGAAAGGTGCTTCTCCGCATCTTCTCCGGATTCCTCCTTCGTGATTTCTCTCAATCACCCTCAGAAAAAACCGTTTTGGAGAAGATTGCATATGATGACTCATAAGAATGCGCTCCACAGTTATTCTGCTGTCTTTCCATACAGCAACCAGATGAGCAGCCATCACCAAATAATGGCAAGATAAAAAGGACCTCTCGATATCCCTTAAGCGGGCTCAATCTGCTATTCTTCGTGCATGAAATGACCAAACAATGCTCTATTCAGGTACCTTTCGCAAATGGGTTGCTGGAGTTGCCCCGAGCTATTGTGACTATTGATACGATCCGGTTTCGCCCGAGCTTCTCCACATTTTTATTTCTCATCGCGGGCTCTTCTAGATTTTGCCTGAACTATCGAAGACGATAGAGTTGAATGGCTTTATAAGAAACGGTTTCGACCAACCATCCACATGGGAACAAACTATTGCTTGAAAGAAACTATCAATACGCATGTTCACGAGCCAATTCATGGGAATGAAAGCAGTATCGTCGAGTTCATTGATATTCCATTGCCCGATCTGATGAAAGTGTTCCAAGAAGAGCTTTCCTGAAAATACATCTCGATCTTGCTAGCTTATAGTGCCATTGATCTTCGGTACTTACGCCATTGCCAAAGTACAAGGGTACAGCCAAACTTTTCCCAAAATGAACGACACCCCTGATCGTTCCCCAGGTTCACATAACCACGTTCCTGGAACCTTCAACATCTACTCCTCGAACGAACCGAATACAGGCTTATCGCCGAAAACAACCAACGCCAGTATCATTCTCGTCCCACAGCCTTCGGATTCGGTAAATGACCCCCTCAATTGGTCCACACAGAAGAAGATCTGGAACTTTTTCATTCTAGCAATAATAACTGGATTCACCGCAGCAACTTCTAACGATGCTGGCGCGACGCAAGATTCGCTCTATGAGACCTACAACATCAGCTATGATGACATGAATTATGGCGCGGGTATTCTTTTTGTTGCAATTGGCTGGACGACGTTCCTCCTTACTCCCCTTGTGAGCTTGTACGGGCGGAAAATCTCGTATGTGTTCTGCATATTCATCGGGCTCATAGGGTCCATTTGGTTCGCCCTATGTAAGACGCCCTCGGATCGACTCTGGTTTCCTTTATTTGTGGGAGCATCTGAGGGGTGTGCCGAGGCCCATGTCCAGCAATCTTTGATGGACATGTACTTCCAGCACCAGCTAGGAACAGTGTTGACGTTTTATATCTTGGCGACTTCTGTTGGTACTTTTATGGGTCCTTTACTAGCAGGGCTCGTGGTGGATGGTCTTGGGTTCACGTGGGTAGGCTGGATCGGCGCAATAGTGTCGATTGGTCTTTTGGTCCTCATTGTGTTTGGGATGCATGAAACGATGTTTGACAGGGAAAATCACAAGCAAAGAGGATCGGAGACCAGTGAGAAGCTACAAAGCTCAGAGAAAGTCGTACACTATGTGGATGCGAATGCCTCGGTTATCTCAATCAACTCGATGTTCAACAATGACATCGAGCTTGCCAATCCCCAAAACGTATCTTTGTGTGACCCAAAAGTCACCTACTGGGAGCTGGTGGCTTTGATCACAAAAGCACCGAATTTGGTCGGGACTGGGTGCAAGCAGTACTTCTTGCGGCTCCTCCTGCTTTTCCGGGTATTCTTGTTTCCGCCCACACTATTTTCTGGCCTCGTTTGGGGAATGCAAGATGCTCTTTTGACGTTTTATCTCACCGTGCAAGATGACGAGTACTACGATCCCCCGTACAACTTTGGCGATAAAAAAGTCGCTCTCATCAATATTCCTTGTTTGATCGGGGCAGTCATTGGGTGTGTATATGCCGGAGTGTTGAGTGACTGGTTCACGATATGGATGGCGAAGCGAAACGGCGGAATCCAAGAGGCCGAGTATCGGTTGTACTTCTTGATTATTCCTGCGATTCTCACACCAGTCGGCCTCATACTTTTCGCTGTTGGTACCGACAAACACTGGCACTGGTTTCCGACGTACTTTGGGTTGGCACTTGTTGGAGTAGGATTTGGATCTTCGGGGGATGTGTCGATGGGATACTTAATGGACGCATACCCCGATATGGTGATTGAAATGATGGCAGGTGTTTCGGTGATCAACAACATGTTTGGGTGCATATTCACATTTGCGTGCTCGCCATGGCTAGAAGAAATGGGGGATATAAAAACATTTGTTATATTGGCGGTGCTCAGTTTTGTTGTCATGTCAGGGTGCATTCCTTTTATTTTCTATGGGAAAAGGATCCGGAGATGGACCCAGCCATGGTACATTCAGTACTGTAAGAAACGAGACGGTATGGACCAGGGTTAGGGTGATTGGTGTTGCGCCGTTTCGATTAGCCATAAAGACCGTGGTCCCCAGGCTCACGTCGCCGGTTACTCACTTCCTTTCCCTCCCTCCCCAAAACAGGCCATAGTCCAATTGCAGACGCATAGTCTTGGCGGTCAAGGCTGGGTAGACAAGCTTTTTGCACAATTGGCAGGCAAGGACACCACAAAGGGCCGATTTTCAAAAGGTCCCAGCCCACTGATTCGCTTATCAGCGGTGGTAACCCCCAGATTTCTTTATTGTCCACAATCCCAGTTGTCTTCACCTCATGAGGTCCCCCGATGTTCAGCTCATCAGCCATTGAACAAGAAAGACTTCGAATGTTGATCCAATTCAGAAAACAAAATTTTTCTGGCTTTCACACAACAGAGCAAAGCAATCGTAGATTGGGCCAGGCACATAAAACCGCTTTCCCTGTAATGGTTCTCCTCTTCCTGATACACCCAGTACTATAGCCAACCAGAACATTATCTTTTACTCAAGACCACTGTCTCTTGTCCAGGTTCCAGCCCCTCTCTCCAAATCTTCTCTTCCTGTCGCGAGGGTCTCCCTCTTTGGCCTCTTTACCGCGAGCTGGAGGAGGTAGAGATGGAGGAGTAACGATGGCGGAGGTAGAGATAGAGGTGTAAAGATGGAGGAGGTAGAGATGGCGGAGGTAGAGATGGCGGAGGTAAAGCATCTTCAATAGCCCGCTTGTCACGCCCATTTTATCTGCTCGAACCTCTTTCATCAGCCGCGATACTTTATTCTCTCCCACTTGAACGAGAGTTGCGGCAAGCTTTTTCTCCAAATGTTGCTGAGGGGGCTGCCGAGGAGGTAATGCGACCCTAGCTGCTGTTGGTGTTGACGCTGTTGGTGACACCTGCTGCGGTTTTGCACCTTCCCTTGTAGACAGTTGGGTCCATCCATTTGCACTACAGCCTAAACGCCATTTTCTTGGAAAGTCCTTGTACCAGCTTCTTTGCAACTTGGCGGCTGCAACAATTACAAAAGGGGTATCACGACACCTCCTGCGCTCACACACTCGATTCCACTGACCCACTCACGATTTCCGGATTGATAATCTCTCCATCATCGTGGACATTTGTTCATCAGATCACTTATGGTCATTGCAAGACTCCAGTCGCAAGTCCAGCCCCGTGCACACTGTAGACATCTTCTTGCGCAATCCCGAATTTCGTGATCGTTTAATCACGCGATACAGCAAATCAACAAATATTTCTGTGATTTCACAATAGCTTCTTACGTAACCCCTGGTATTTTCCAGATGCCCTTAAGTTCTATGGTTCGTTTCGGGTAACGCGGAAGCCAGTTTTGTCAATCTCGACAGGAGGTGTCGTTCCGCGAGCGGCAAGGACTTAGTTCGCCGTATTTTTCAGGAACCACACCGATGAATCATAGGGAGATCACCCAATTGGTCAGCATGTTCTCACTGATTGAAGTCAATACTTGGCCGTTTTTGCTGGTTTCTGCCCACTTAACTTCTCATGCCAACAGTCTTAGTGAGTGAATCAGGGCATAAAAATAAGCGTCGCCATTTCACGAAATATAGGTCATTATCGTGAATTACAACATTGGTGCCTAACAGAATAGCACTTCTTGCTCTCTCAAGTCTTTCTAGTACGCTTCCGGTATTTGTGGTGTGTGCAATTGAGGTAGAAATTGACATTACTTAGCAGACGCAGTGGCCGAGTGCGTGGGTGGCTGAGCTCACTGTAGAAGTCTATACACCATATCACAGATAAGTTAGGTCGATACACGCGGGTGAGTCTTTGCACCCGTGCACCATGCACTAGCCTTTAGGGCTGCAGCCCTCTGATCCCGCACGTGACCGACCACGCGCTCCACGCGGCCAAAAAAAATCTCAGCCGCCATCTCCACTCCAACTACATCCATTCATAACTAAGAATAGTCTGCCTATTGCTTAAATTGATTATCTCTAGTTCGCCATGTCCACTGAATCTGCTTTGTCTTACGCCGCCTTGATCTTGGCCGACGCCGATGTCGAGATCACCTCGGACAAATTGACCACCTTGGTTCAAAAGGCCAACGTCGAGTTCGAGCCTATCTGGGCCGACCTTTTCGCCCGTGCTCTCGAGGGCAAGAACTTGAAGGACTTTTTCTTCAACTTCTCTGCTGCCCCAGCCGCCGCTGCCGGCTCTTCCGGTGCCGCTGCCGGTGCTGCTTCCGAAGAAGTTGTTGAGGAGAAGGAGGAGGAGTCCAAGGAGGAGTCCGACGACGACATGGGTTTCGGTTTGTTCGACTAACCGTGCGGTGCTGATACGTATGTAATTCTGTTTATATGTTGAGTACACGTTGTGGAAAAAGAAGATTATTGTGTAGTTGTGAAGAGTGGTGGTTTTGTCTCTTGGTTTTCGCTGGGAGCCGATGCCTTTTTCGTATTTGATGTTGCTGGTAGTATTATTGGTAAACGGTGGATATTGCAGCCGGTGTTCTGGTTAATGAGGGCCGTGGGGTACATTGTGTGGAACCTTCGAGCATGTCTCAAGGTTGAGTGTGCTTTTTGTTTCGCAGCTAATGAGACCTAGGCCAGCTGGGGCAGTTGATGCTGCTGGAGAATAGAAAATTGAGGAAAAATATCAAAATGAGTTTTTCAGAAATTCCATGATTCTGGTTTGCCAAGATTTCTCTAAAATCAAGTGCAAGTTCCAAAATTTCGTGCCTTGTTATACCGCACTGTGACTTCAGTATCGTATAAACCATTTATTAGATGCACGTCACCCTGTTGAATCAAAAAAGCGGGATTATTCGAGGAAACTTCCAATCAAGACGGCTATTTTCTTTTCTTTTATTAAATTTGAGGTAGCGTCGAGGAAGTCAAAGACTTTTTTAATTAACCTTGGGCAGACAAGGACATTCATCAGCCAAACAAATCACATCATTTCATGATGACTTACTGTTTTGGGGCATGCTGGGGATACCCTCATTTTTTCATGGTAAAATGAATGGGCGATAAAAAACCGAATAGCATCTTTTCGCTCTGACACGTTTTTCCAGTACGCTTCCGAAAACTGTGGTGTAGAAAGTTGGGCTTCAAACGTGCATCGCCCGTCGCGGTGGCCGAGTGCATGAGTGGCCGAGCGCGGTATGGAATGCCGTACTTGACAAGATGTGTACAAACTATCATTATAATCTCGAGCTATGGAACTCTTGAATTCTATATTTGTGTCTGAGCCAATGCGAGCCAGCATGTGAGTTTTTACTCGAAAAATCTAATGTATCTGCTCTGCCTGTGAGAATTACCAAGCTAATGTTAAGCCATCCTTTGTGTTCAATCTACACCAAGGCTGATTGCACTGCAATTTGATGGTGCGATAAGACATCTCAAAGAGAGCAATACTTATTTTAATGTGACATTTTTTTTTTTATATTGTAGAGCTGACCCCCAATCTCCTCGTGCTACCTCGAATCAGCAGCACTTTTGCTTATAAATATACCGGAGCTTGAAGAATGGTACACGAATCTTTGGAGACTGAAATTGATTCATCATATGACCCGAATCATCTCGGAATAGGTCAATCTGCAAACATTGGGAAACATTTCTGGACTGAATTTCTCTTTGATTCGTCGGCATTCTTCTTCGAGCACTTGCAGTAGACTTTTTTCTCAAATGAACGGTTATACCTAGAACCGTGGAGGGTATTAGTCCAAGGAGAAAGGGTCGTCGTCAGAGATATTAGGGTGAAAGCAAGATCGAACAAGGAAGTGCTGCAACACATTAAATCCACGCTTCATCTGGGCTTTCTTCCGTCCCATCACATCAAGTGAATCCCGACTTTCAGCAAACATTCCGTTTAAACCCAGCAGTAGGGACAAACAGAGCAAGCTCAGGATGATTCAACCTAAACGCTTTTTAAAAAGTTGCCCAGAGGTGCCCAATCGCTTCTTTTAATTTGCCTAAGGATGCGGGATATCACTCGATGGAAAAGGTCTGGACAGCTATATACAATGAAGAATGAATAAAGGGAAGTGATCTCACGGCTCTTCATCAATTCAACACAAGGGTGCATGCCCCAGTGCATGACTCCAAGGAGCAGGCGGACCAACCGTGCCTCCTCCGTGGACAAAAGGTTAATTATCAAGCTACTCAAAGTATTCATACAACTGTTGTGACATTTCAAAATCGTGGTGGAGTCAAGTCGGCATGACCACTAACGTGAGTGAGTTGCTTGAGCCAACAAATGCCACCAAGCTCAATTGGTTCGTGAGTGTTGTACGAAATATTTACCTGCGTAGGGTTCGAGACCTCCGCCTTTCGCCACTCCTGGTGGCTTCTGGCGAGACGAGTGTCTCGGGTCTTGAGGCGGGCCACTCAGGCGGGTCTATGGCACATAGGTAGCCCATTGTAATAAACGGGTTTTGGGCGAGGAGGTGCCATGGTAATTCACACTCAAACCTCCAGAGTCCATCGGGGGTTTAATCTATAGAATATTTAATTGCTGAGATCAGGCCCGTACAGAAGCCGAACCACAGCACCCCTCGATGTGATGTTTCTTTAAAGAAAAAAAAAAGGAAGAAAGCCTTTTAGTGGGTATTGCTTGATGCTTTCAAAGTAATAATGGGATTTCAATTCAACCCATTAGCTAAGCTTTATTGAGAACTAATTTAGTATCTTGGTGATACAAGGCAACCTGGGCGGTGCTTTCAAAAAGGAGGGACGTGATACCAGTCATCTACGAGATGGCCCAAGACTTCTTGTGTACTCCAGCTATGTCTGCGCCAGCTGAGTTGCTATTCTCTCAAATGAAGTGCATTTCGACAGACAAGTGATACGATACATTGCCCGATTCAATAATGTTGGCCGTTCTCAAATCATGGGGTGTTGTTTCAGAACCAAACAGAAATTTCACCCTGAAGGCTTATGTGGGAATGCTGAGAATCGAGCAATTGAACAGCTTCCGCACGAGGTCAGTGGTGCACCAGGATCAAAAATAGCTGAGAGTTTGATGACTTGATTGTCGACACAGTAGGGGGAAGTTTCAATTCTGATGACTCCAAGATGTCGTAATCTGAGCACGAATCTAGCGTGAAAGACTGAGATGCTACTACTCACTAATGATGTGTGTTTCTGGGGCGGTAAACAACTACCCGAAATATTTGAAGTTATCGCGATCTTCTCGATTCCGAATTTTACATGGATACCAATTATATTTTGAGTATGGGCTAGAACATGTTAGGGTGAGGAAAGAAGACTGATTTAGACAATGGGGACAGAGTTTTAATCACTGTTTGGCATCATAAGCCCATCAGGTGTCAGATTAACTTTATAAGAACCCGGTATATTTATTTTTATGTAGAATTAGGTAAATATTTTTGAACCTGTGCGATACCACCCATCTGGAAGCGTGTTAAGGCTTTTCATATATATAAGGTATAATTATCGCCCCTGGCTGCGGTCAGTGGTATCCTCAGATACATCTGTTTTACATATCGATTAATGATATATCGTTCGAAATGATTATTTTGACCGTAACTAACACCACTGCTTCCAAGATCACAGAAAAAAATTAGAAAACATTCACATCCACAGTAAGAGTAGTGTGGTGGGTCGATGTATTGTTTGGCTGCGAAATAGTCCCAATGTTCGCGGGTCTCGCTCATTAACCTTGATTTATGTTGTTTGTGGCATCGGTGCGAGAGAAGTTCAGATACACTAGAGTTGTGGCCGAGCAAGCTATAATTGGCCTTTTTGGACTCACTACACTGTCACCCACAGATTGTAATCGGATGCGTACAGTCACACCTGTCTGAGGGATCCCATTGAATTGGAGCTTGAGGCAGCGCTGTTAAATTAAAAAAAATCGTACCAAATTCTTTGAAATTTAGTCATAATTTGTAATTATTATTTCCAATATGGTAGTAGTGCAAATATTAATATCATATAAAAATACTTGTAATATAGAGGCAAAATCACAAATAATTCCAATTCATTCCAAATAATCTATAGATTCAATGAAAGTTTAAAGGCTTGAGGGAAGCTGAACGCAAAGGCGAAATGACCGATAAAGTCCGCCTCCTGGGTGGGCGCGAAAGGGAAGAGAAAGGAATTCGAGCCAAAGATTACAGAACGTGCGTGTTTGGATTTTTTCATGACGCGAGTCAGCTCGGTGATGACGATGACCATGACGGTGAGAGCGACCTTCGAAGGTACGTTCAGCAAGAGAATGCCAAAGTCAAGGACCAGATTCGGGAGTACTACCAACATAAAGAGAGTTCGTTTTCTACTGCCTTTCGAATGACCAAAGATTTTCTGTCCATGATGGATGTTCTCCCCCTCGGAATCGCTATTCTCCCGAGTAAGGAACATAGTTACGGACAAGCGGAACAGACCGCAACCGCAGAGAATCAAGATGTTGGCTATTATGACGGCAACATGCATTATTATAGACAAGGCAAGTGCCTCCTTTAACTCCACCACAGTCGTGAGCTGCCGGTAATCTGGATCATGATCATTCAGAACCTTTTGACACCGGCTCTGAGCAACCTACGTGTGCTATGGGCGAAGCGAAATCTGCTGGTATTGTCAACATACCAGAACTGGGTTATGGAGGAATAGACAGCGCCCTGAGAGGCAAACGAGCAATGTTCACTGACAACGAGCGAGACGACGAGTGCTGAGAACAGTGGTTTGCAGATTTCAATATGATCGAGCGCGGTGGAAGATCTTGGTACCAGTTATACGCAAAACTTATGAGACTTGAGCGAAGCAGAGTCTTTGGATACTACACGCAATCTACCAGGTTTTGGCGGTGCCGATTTCAGCGATGCGGAGACTTGGTACTCTAGACATGATGCAGACTTGAGAGATGCAAACTCTAGCGATGCAAAGACTTTAAATTCGACAGATAATCTAGTGTGGAGCGAGCTGAATTATAGTGATTTCAGGCTCAAAAAAGTTCCACAATTAGATAACGTTCTGAGGAGCTTGTCCGATTCAAGGGAGGATTAAAAGATCTACCGAAGGTAAGTTTCTGGTTTGTGTTGAAGCTAGATTCCAGATTAAATTCGGAGTTCTATTTTCCAAAATGCATGACACTGATGAAGTACCTTCTTCTATTGCCTCTATATTTTCTGTTTTGGCCTTCTTTTTTCCGAGAATGATTCGGGTCATATGATGAGCCAATTTTAGTCTTCAAAGATCCTCAAGCTCTGTTAACGTATTGAGCAAAACAATTGAAACACGTCCTCTCTGGAAAAGGCTTCAGTTGTGGCTATCTCAGGTCTCAATTTTAGTGCAAACACGAAAGATGTGGAAAAGTATGACAGTGATATTAAACTTTACCCAACGAACAGCTCCTCGACTAATATTGATCGTGTTATGAACAGACAATATCATCTCATTAGGCGCATCATTAATGAATTTTTACAAGAATCCTTGAATTTTTGTCAAATAATGTTTTCAGTTTCCTTTCCTTTGAATTGAGCCAAACAACTCAGTTCACCACCATGACCTCAATAGATGAGGAAGATCCTTTGGGGCGTTGCCCTGATAATGCAATTATCTCGGTACAAGACGATATATCGATACAGCTCTATAATAGTATCGAGAACGGTTTATGCTCGAAAATTGCGTGAGTTGACGAGAGCTGAATAGGTGCATTGGGGCGAAAACCAGGAATAGTCGTACCAATCGAAGAAAGATTTGGAATGTTCGGGAGAATTTGTAAAGATTCGTAAGAGTTTGTAATTATTCGTAATATTTGTGATGTAAAAAAAGATAATACAAATACAAAAAAAAATGTATCAATTTGTAATACTGTAAATTTAACAACACTGGCCTGAGGTCATCTTGCAATTAAGTCGCAGCATAAGCTATTCGTATATCCATGCAGATGAGACTGCCTGAATTAGATGTCTCTGGTTGTGGTGATTTTGTGATTCACTCTGAAATCAGCTGTTTGATTCTATCTCGGGCATGGCTCTTGGAAAGCACGAGCGACCAATGACATCAAAAGTGCCCTCTTCAGTGGAATGCCCTACGGTCTGAAATACTGTGGTCATTTAAGTCACTTATTGCTTCAATCGATACCCAATCCCTCCATTCACCGACATCCACAACCCCTACATTACCCGCATCCACAAACCCGACACTACCCACATCCACAAAACCTACATTACCCAGACTCTTACCTCGTCAGTAGTATTAAACCAAGTATACACGTGCTACAAGCGGAGATTACTTCTTCTTCTTCTCGGCCTCGGCCTCGGCCTTCTCGCGGGCTCTCTTCTCTCTGATTCCGTGCCACTTCTTGTCGTTTCTGGCCAAACGCAATGTTCTGTAGGCAGTCTGCTCAGGAACCTCCACGGCTCTGGTGGTGGTCTCGAGGCTGGCCTGCTTGATAGGGAAAGCCTTGACAACGTCAACCTGCTGGGCCTCGGCCTTGGCCTTACGGTCGAAAATGACCAATTTCGACTTGTACTCGTTCAAACGGGCGACGTTGGCGTCGAAGTTCTCGACGGACTTGTTCTGTCTTCTGTGGTCGACGGCAATTCCGACGGAACGCGCGTATCTGGGGGTCAAACTGGCGGCCTTGAGCTCAGCAAAAGTAAAGCCTCTGCCAGCACGCAATTTACGGTTGTACTTGATGGTAGGGCATCTGACGATAGGTCTCAAAGCATCGACTGGAGCAGGCGCAACCTTGGCAGCCTTCTTTGCTCTGGCCTGTCTTCTCGAGTCCTTCTTACCGGCCTGGTCAAAGTGGACCTTGACACGTTTTTGCCAGTTCTTTCTGAAGTGGTTCTTCAACAAGGGTTGGTTCTTGGAGATAGCCATTTTGGTGCTGAAGTATCTGGAAGAAAAAGGATCCGTATGGGCTTTTTTCGTATGGTTTTCGTGCGCACGCAGGACCGATGGGCCGGGGCAGCGTGGTGCACGGGTGCGGCACAGGAGCATTTCGCAGTCATGGGGTCACGTGCGCCGGGCGCACACAGCGTCACGTCACGTAACACTGGGTACGGCACTGCACACAGGCCCGCGGCCGCGGCCGCCAGCCCGGTTGCACCAAGAGCGCCGGGCGGGGCTGGAGCACGTGACATCTCATCACGTGCTGCTCGCTGCACCGTGCCCCTCATACAGGAGACTGCCTCGCAGGCCTGGGGCGCGAATGGAAAAACTTTTTCAGTACAGCCCATATACACCATATCTGTTTCTCCATAAAGATGTCCACTCCATCTGTCCAGGTATGTAACGAAGTGCTGAATGAGCCGTGGATATTGAGCGTATGGGGATAGAACATTAATTCTGGTGCTTAGGGGTGCACGGGCCACATGCCACGGAACAATAGCTCGGCTTGCGTGCATCGATATACGAAGGGCCGGATAAATACGGCTCGGCCAATATCAAGGACAAGAAGTCTGGATACTTCATGAGAGTTAGTGATTCGTCTGGTTGAAAAGAATGTTGAGTTTTTGTTATACCGTGGAATTCTTGCAACCTGCCAAATTCGTGTCTGACCTTTCCTCCAGGCTATTGCTACTGGGGCTGCATGTGAGACGATTGGCCTTAAAGAGGAAGCATGAAACATGCAAGTCACAGAGCTTTGAGCTATCAACACCAACAGAGTCCAAGTTTCAAATCCAAAATCTGAAATTCAAACCCAAAAAATCAAAACTAAAAAATCAACACCAAAAAATCAAAACCAATGAATACAAATCCAAAAATCACCTAAGAATACAATCACCGCTACCCACGCCCATCGATTCCATCCCCATTAACCATACTAACATCCAGACTTTCGGTAAGAAAAAGACCGCTACGGCTGTTGCCCACGTCAAATCCGGTAAGGGTTTGATCAAGGTCAACGGTGTGCCAATCACCTTGGTGCAACCCGAGATCTTGCGTTTCAAAGTATACGAGCCTTTGACCTTGGCTGGCTTGGACAAGTTCGCCAACATCGATATCAGAGTAAAGGTCACCGGTGGTGGTCACGTGTCCCAGGTCTACGCCATCAGACAGGCCATTGCCAAGGGTTTGGTTGCGTACCACCAGAAGTACGTTGACGAGGCCTCCAAGAACGAGCTCAAGAAGATCTTTGCTTCTTACGACAAGACGTTGTTGGTTGCCGACTCCAGAAGAATGGAGCCAAAGAAGTTTGGTGGACGTGGTGCCAGAGCCAGATTCCAGAAGTCTTACCGTTAAAGTGGTTGTGGATTGTGGGCGCACATGCGCTGTCTATGCACTATTTTATCTAATGTACAAATAAAGAGCACGTATTACCGTGGTGTAGATGATTGGTCATTTCCAGTGATGTTCTTTGTCATTTTGTGGGTGTTCAGATTTGTTATTTTTTGCTTAAGTGACAGGCTCGACGGTGCTCGGAATGAGGCGCAGAGGAACACCAGCACTAAGATGGCATTTGGAAGATATGATGTTGTAGCCTCGCTCGCGTTGTAAATGATAATAGTTATGCTTGGTGTATTATTTTGAGCGCAATAATGCCAAAATTCAGGAAAATGATTGAAAGTTGAAATATGTGTAAATGAGGTATGAGGCAGCCCTAGTTATGAGAGGAATAGCTGAGAACTGGACCGAGAAAATATTGAGAGAATGAAAAAGTCTCTCCTGGGTCTGCTCAGCTGGACCGAAATACTATATAGTACTTACTTCTACCGCAATTCCTGGAAATTAATATAGTTATACTGGTAATTTTTCCATTGTATGCAGATTGAATTGAATCTTCGGCACCTACTTACTATTGGTCGCCAAAGAATGGCCAAGTGGTTTACTATGCAATGTTTGACTCGTGGGTTCGTGGTGCTTCCAAGAGCCGGTTTCTACATGCATCTCCTCGGACAACGATAAAAAATGAATGGATGGTGCCCCTTGTGTATACACATATGTTTGGAAATCTCTCTTATGAATTTTCAAGTGGGCTGCAAAAATCCATAATCATGCCATAAATGTTAGTATTCTGCCGTATAATTACTGTATTACGTGTTGTAGTAATCACATGACCACAGCACCACCAGCCCGGACTCTCGAGATTTCGCAGCCACTCGAAAACCCAAACAGTGGAACTACAAAGTGCTTTGGGCTGTCGTTTCTGTTTGAGATTTCGTAGTGAAGTTATTAGTACAGAATTGCAAGTGAAGCTATACATCGAAAATTGCAATACTTTTGCTTCAAAATTAGCGTAGTCGCGTTCAATGGACATCCAGATTGACCTGCTTATTAGCTGCCATACATTTGATTAAGGTATTTAAAGGCCACAGGTTGTTCCACTAATAATACGTTTCCTTGCAAATGTTTCTGTACAATTTTCGAGAACTACCTTAATTGAGTTCTATCATTACTTCCATGAGTTTATTAAACAGGGTTGTGTAGTGTTCACAAGAGTAGAGTATTGGGTGCAATTATGCTGCGAACCAGCGTGTCCTGAGCCATCCAATACACAATTATCTCTACGTTCTCTTTATTCAAAATCCTGAAGAAGACATGGCTTTTAAAGCACGTCATTGGTTTTGCTAATGGTACTACTGAGATACTCACGCTAACATCCATCCCCAATCTCATCACACTATTCATTGGTGTGCCCACTGTGATTGCATGGAAATGTATGCTCACCAATGACCAAAATCTAACACTCTTAGCACCTGACATGCACGTGTTCACGGCCGTGAATTTGGTGGTACTCGAATGTTCCTCGCTCGTTGGTTGAATAAAAGAAAACGAGAACAGCTCGCCTCATCCACGCCACCTTTTACAAAGCCCGCTTTCACTGTTATGCGTGTCCGGGTCCCGAGAGAGACCAAGGACAACGATGATGACGAGACAAAGTTTGGCGCCGGTGAATTTGTTGAGATCAGCTGATTACACGCATTCTTGATGATCAGATGGATTTACTTTTTCGAGCAGCTCCATCTAGGCACGAAACTCATTTCTTCACACATAACTCAAGTCGACAGTAGTAATACGTTTGGCTGAGATCTGCAATAAAGCTTGGTTGAGCTAAATAGATAAATATATATTATCAACGCATTCTCAGAGTGCTACGTGGAGAGACTGCCCACAAATAAGAGTAATTTAGCAAATCACTATCGCATACTGCTGAAGTTTATGGTACCGTAATTTTCATGTTATGGCAATTTGCGATAGCGTGTTTCCATATTTTAGATTATTTCGTTGCGGTAAGATCAAGAACAAATTAGAAGAATTCTACGAGAAAATTACGAAAATACTACGAGAAAGTCACGATTTCAATTACGATGGTGATAACGACGGCTCTCGAAAGCGCAATTTGGATTATGGTGGTGATTACGCTGCCTCGAGATTCGCAAATCGTAATGTACGCGTCATGTGGGCGTAATTTGCAACACTGACTGGTGTTCTCGGACACATACGCTGGGCGCGTCATTTTAAAATAGTAAATACACCTTTTCCCCTTCATTTACCAAGAGAAAAAAAAAATCGAAAAAAGGTGTTCGGGTAGGAGGGTAAGATAGCCGACGATAGTAAGGTTTTTGAAAATGGTCATTTCTTATCTGAACCTCAAGCAGCAAGGCTGTTTAGGGTGTCCCTTCGACTTTGAACGATTGAAGACATGAGAAACTTTCCAAGGCCGAAATCCATCCCGCTCTGTGTAAAGTGACAAAGTTTGAACAGAACGCGCTCGTCTGTGAAGTTCTTGAAAGAAACGCGATTGGACATGCCCCAGCTTTGGGGAAACCAGAGAAAAAGTGAATATACCTCGCGCGCAGTGAGACGACGATGATCCGGAAATAGACCGGGATTGGCCCAGTAGTTTCGTTAAGTGGCATCTCTGAATTCCTCTGGAGACCACGATATCAAATTTGAGGAAATAGAGGCCTACAAGTGCAAAGGGACTTTTACACTTGTTCCCCTTGAGAAAGGAGTGAAGCCAATTGGTTGACGTTTGGTCTTCACCAAGAAAGATGGAGGAGAATTCAAGGCAAGACTTGTAGCAATGTGAAAGCTTAGGACCGCATTATGGGGTTTGGTTCTACCTTGTGATCAAGATTGAGATGAAATATGGTATCGATGAAGATACCGTTAATAACGTGGATGAGACTGGCTTCGTGATGGGGATGGTCGGTTCTCAATCAGTCGTGTCGGATTCTGAACATGGAAGACCTTGTTTTGTCTAGCAAGCTGTAAAAGAGAGTGGGTGAGTTTGGTGGAAGGTACTTATTCCTCTGCTCGCGCCTTAGATCGCTCATTGTATTACAGGCAAAAGTGCATTTATCGAAGTGGTTTGAGAAGATTCCGTTCGGATAGACTTGCTCCGAGTGAGAATGGGTGAAAAAACAAGAAGCTTTTTTGTTTTGGTTGAAAAAGTGCTTTAACACACAAGCTTTATCACCCAAAGGAACCCATCGACTTTTGATTGTCGACGGCTGTAAAAGCCATCTAACCGATGAGTTGTGTTGGCACGAACATAGCACTTAAATTGCCGCCTCACTCTCGTCTGTTACAGCATCTTGAGGTGGGTTGTTTCGCAAGTCATCCAAATATTGTGAGATTTGTCTCACACTATGTGGAACCAATTAATTTGTACTCTTACACCACGCAATTAGTGTTGAAGAAGGTGAACAGTGGCGAACTTCTCCAACGGATAGTGAACAAAATGAATCTCAGGCAAGATGAAACCAAGGCAATCTACAAGCAGCTTCTATCGGGTCTTTACTATACCACAGTTAGAACTTGATTCACCGGGATATCAAACCAGGAAACATTCTTCTAGACATCACCCCCAAAACAGTCTCTAGCCCTGCGCCAACTGGACCTTGGGACGGCAACCAGTACAAAAGGCACAGTGCAAAATATAAGCGCCTTAGAGCACCGAAATTCGACAAGATTGATTTCCGTGAAAGAACGTCTTTTACAGGACTAAATCATTCAAAAATGCCGAGATCTGGACTCGGGAAGATTTGAGGCATGGTAATTTTGAACTTATTGAAAGGGGCGCAATGGAGATTATTGCCGTTCGGTAAATTATTGTGAACTGCTCTTGAACCCCACCATAAGTTATCTTACTATACGATGACTTGTTGCTCGCTGATATTGCCATGACTGAAATGACGCCCCCCTGCAATATGAGATCATGATCGTGGAAACTAAAAAAATGAACGCAAACGTACCGACGAATTTATTTAATATCGTGGGAGCGTCTTTCACCCATGCAGGGGAACATGAAAGTCTGGAAGTTTTGTTTGCAAAATGCTCAATGGCGTTTTTTTGACTTACACTTCAAAAGCGCGGACAGAGCGTCCAAAGCTGACTAAGAGATAAAGAAGGTTTTCCCGCTTCGAAGCTCTCAGGGCATGCCCACCGAAACCTCTGAGGACCCTTTTGTTCATAGCTTCCGGCAAAGCTTTGCTTTAACTGAAACCCAGGTCTCTTGGCCATCACCTCTCGCGGTGTTTGCATAATAAATGACTTAAGAGTCGAAGACAGTCCAAGTCAGCTTCTCGGGCGCCGGATGGTTACCTGGGGAAGCCGATATTGTCCTCGCCAGATGTGAAGCTCGCCTTGACACGTCCACACCGACAGCAAGCCCCGAAAGCGTTTGGTATCCTCCAACGCTACAAAACCCTCGGCAATTGAGTATGAAAATAATGTCTTTTGAAAACGTTGCTTTAAAGTCCTCGGGGTCTAGACGCACCCATTGCATACTCAATTGCATCAAGTGTCTGAAGGGTTTCAAGACGTCTTGAGAAAGTTGGCTCTTGCGCACTTGGAAACCAGGATTTGAAGAGTGCAGCTTAAAAGAAATAAGATAAAGAAAGTCTCAGCCGAAAGAGACTAAGAGACTTAAGAGATTTTCAGTCGACGATTTTTTTCCACAATTTCCGGGACGCAAGAGGCCTACGAAGCCAGAATTGCCAAGTCTCGCGATGCGAGCTTTGAGAGTACTGGATCACCTAAGCAACGCCCGGAGCGATGTGGAGCACGTCGAAACCCCAAACATCAAAAAACAACGTGTCCTAATCTAACTGGAAAACTTTTCTAAATTTTTTGGCAAAAATTTCGATGTTATGGCGTGTCTGAGCATACCAGTGTCCGAGCATACCGGTGTCCGAGCATACCGGTGTCCGAGCATACCGGTGTCCGAGCATATCAGTGTGCGAGCATACCAGTGTCCGAGCATACCGGTGTGCACGTTACGGGGACTACAGAGAGCTTCAAACTACAAATTTGTTCCACTATAAACAATACTGGGTGCTTATTCTGCTTTTGCAATCGCATAGCAGATCGCTTTCCACAAACGTGCTCACATCACAAAATACGCAAATCAAATGATAAGACTTATCTTCCCTACCTAAAGGCTGGAGGTCAAATCTGGAGGTGCCGCTGAGACTGCACCATGCGCGGCCATACTACCTCAACAATACAACCAGATATCAAATAAGGTCCGCTGCTATCCACACTTGATCTCGATATCTCGCGATTTGGATCATGGCATGGGTCTCGCAGGTACCGGTATTTCTGGTCCCTCTCGCCTTTCTGTCGCGAATCGTGTCTCTAGCGCCGATTCCACACACCCCGCTTTTGGCACTAGCTACCTCGACCTCTCTTTTGATATATGATAGCAAAACGCTACTTCCTTTGGCTCTTCATCCGCGGTTACCCGAGTGTATCGAGACACATGGGGTAAGTGTGGATATGAAGCTACGGCACGTTGCTGTGGACACTGCTTTTCTGGAAAGAATGGCGCTGCTAGACGTCTATATAGAGGCCAAATCTGGGTACGTGCTCGTATATCTGGTCATCGTGAACTACGGAAAATCGCTATACGAGGTGATCGATGGCAACCACACCGAGTCTGTCTTGCAGAACAGCTTGCCGCTAGCGGCTTCCAACACGAAAAACTCGCTTTCGACCATGTTCAAAACGGCAACCAAATCGCTTCTTCATGGGGCTACTCTGGCGGCTAATATGGCCAGCATCGAGCACTTTCTGCATGCATCCATAGACGACGAGCAGAAAAATGGGTATATTCCGCTTGTGAAATTGACGTTGGTGAAGATTCTCCGTCTTTCAACCCGAATCTCGGGATTCTGGTGTAAACTGAATTCTCGAAACTTGATTTTTTTTAATGGAGAAAGCCAGCTCCAGCTTTTGAACACCCGCACATTCAATAGCGATACCATCAAACTCTCGGGATGCAGCTGGTATCTCGATACGACATTTTTGGAATACAATGTCTACGAAAACTACTTCTTGCACGTGAACTCCGAGAATGAGCTCTCGCTTTTGGAGTTCAGCCCCAGGGTAGAAGGTGCTGAGTTGGTCTTTAGCCATACTCTTTTAGAAAAACTCGAAAACGACGCCCAAAGGGTAGAGTTCAATCCGCAGTGTGACCTCCTAATATTGCAGACCTCTAGGGAAATCTGTCTATATATGCTCAGTCGCAAACCAGGGAAGCCTGCTCAGATCAGACAAGTTCAAGCAATCAATGAGCCGCTCGGTTCCGAATTCGGCTGGTCTCCGTGCGGACAGTTTTACTATCTCATTGACGTGGCGACGCAAAACTGGAAACTTTTCACAAAGTTCGGGTGTGTTTGTTTCGATCTGACCCCCATCGAGCATGAACTGGCTCCTCACGCCCTCCGCCCGGCGCATGCCAATGAATTCACAGGGCTATGCAAAGCCTCTCTTTGTGCTGTCTTATCAAATGCGCAAAGCCTCTTTCTCGTGTGCCAAAAACGCAAAATCCTTCATAAACTAGACCTTGTGCGCCTTGTGGGCTCGCTGCAGGGCTCTCCGCTTTTGATCGATGGTAACTACATAAGCAGACTTGACACCAGCACGGCTGGGATTTTCAATCGCGTGGCTTTGCCGCCGTTTATCCAAAAAACCCTCGCTGACATGCAGTGGGTCAACGGCGGCCCCTTGCACAAAGCCTCGAAAAAACACACTGGGATTTTCTGCGCCTGTGTCAACCCGTACCAGCAGATATCCATATCTCACGGTTCTGAAATTGCGTTGTCTACACCCGTCAGTATGGGGCTGGAGTACAAGCAGGTTTACTGGTTTCAGTTTTACAGCCACATTGTGGGGCAGATAAATGTGGTAAAACATACGTGGATCGACGACTACTTGCTTTTGGTGAACCGTGTCAGGCCAGATCACGTGAGCTCTGGGTCTGACTCTGTACCCTCTGATGCTATGGTTGACGAGTTAATTCTTTTGAATACCCGTCAGTCCAAAAACGGGGCGGGTGGTGTTGACTTCAAATTCGATAGTGATCTCGTCTCGTGGAGACATAGTTTTCGAAACCAGGTCCTTTGCATGCAAGTGTCTGACACTCCACACACAACTGGCAAGACACTCACGTTGGTGACCAGCGACATGAAGATCATCATCAATGACTTTGGAATCCGTCTTTCCGATAGCGCCGATGGCTCCGACCACGTATCTATGGACTCTTACAAGATCTCGATAAAAGTGCGCCGGACGATTCATTTATCGAGCATCAAACACAAACTCTCTCTTAATTCCTTACTGGACATGTTTGTTATCGCCGATAAGCATTTCATTTTCTTGTTGGAAAACGGGGATTGCTTCCTATTGAAAAACCAGATGCTGGATAGCACGGCAAATGGGCGCCCGCTGAGTACACAGACCAGCAACATGTACGACTTGATAAAGGTGAACTCTTCGGTGGAAAGGATCCAAGCAGCGTCACTTGAGTTCGATGCCGGCAACGGGCATGTCTTGTCGCTCTACAAAGGAAACCAAGTTCTCATTTATGACCTAGAAGAGCTCTTGAACCGCACTTACGAACTTGAGGGCGCGGAGGCTCTAGATGGGACCACCGAAAAACAAAGGTTGAAGCCCGTTACCGCCGATACCCCGCACTTCAGTCTGATGCAGGTATTTCAGGGCAAGGGCACAATCGGGATCTTGGGGTTCGAATATCAGGTGGTTTCAAAACTCGACAACCACATTCTCAAGCACCGCGCGGGCCGATTGCTGATTTTGGATAAATTTGTCCACCGAGACTTGTTCGAGAGCGGGCTCGACGCACACGAAATCAACCGAAAATACTCGAATTTCGCAAACTACGCCTACTGTCTCGAGCTTTTGCTTTTCGAGCAATTGGAGTTCATTGACAAGGCAGGTGCTTTTGACAAGGTGTGTGGGCTAGTCAACGCGAGTGCCTCGGCCGACACGATCTACGTGAGTTTCTTGCGGAAAATCGAGATCCATTACTGGCACAAGTTTTTCCGAATCTTGCAGCTCACGCCGATGGGTTTCATGAACAACCTTATAAGCTCGCAAAACGTCGATCTCTGCTACAACTACCTCAGCATCTACCTCAACTTCAAAAAAGAGTACGAGCGCACCGAGTCGCCAGAAAGCGCCGAAGCTAGAGACGAAGACATCTTGGGCGACAAGGAGCAGAGCATAATTTTGAAAATTGTGGAGATGCTTCAAAGCGAAAGAAAATGGGACGAGTGCTTCGAGCTCTGTCGTTTTATCAAGCTTTTGGAGCCTCTGGGCAATTTCTTGCGAAAAGTACGCGCATGCATTGCCCACTAGCTCTAGGATATACGAGCCGCGCACGACTGCATTTGGACCAACCAAACAGCCTCGATTTGCAAAGCGAGGCTCGATTACAAGGTAGTCTTGGAGCAAACAAACATCACATAAACCATGACTCTCGCCACGGAATTCGCCGAGACTACTCGCCGGTCGCTCACACATCCCGAAATGAAAACGAGGGTCATTCATTTGTACCGCAAGTATGTCAGAAATGCCAAGGAGTTCTCCAACTTGTATGAGTTGGACATGCCTGTTTCCAATATCAAGACGAAAATCAGACAGGAGTTCGAAAGGCAAAGGTTTGTGAAAGACTTGGACGTCACCAATATCCTCTATGCGAAGGGCCAGATGGAGTTCCAAGAATTGATGAACTTCTGGAAACAGCAGTGCCATGTGTTGAGGTACTTCGAGGACCAAGAGACCTATGGGGTTGTGGATAAGAACGACTTTGTGAAGAACTTCTTGAGGGGAAATTAGAAGACTTTGATTGATTTTGTGGAGGAACAAAAGGCCAGCTGAATGCATGAAACGAATGAGATCCTCATATTTGAGAGCACATCATATAGGAATATAGAGAACATCGATGAACGTCTGGGAGACTCACATCAGGCTATCGATTTGCAAGCATCCAGATGCCTCGTAGATCCAACAAGAGAGACTTTATAAAGAAGGCCACGTAAAAGGGTATTATATTTCTTGAGAGAGAGAAAGTGCGCCTACTCCAAGTTGTCGGCCAAAGGAGCCTCCTCGGCCCCGTAGCCGATATCTTCCTCGTCCTCTTCGACACTCGCCTCCTGGTACTGTTGGTACTCGCTGACCAAGTCGTTCATGTTGGACTCAGCCTCTGTGAACTCCATCTCGTCCATACCTTCCGATGTGTACCAGTGCAAGAAAGCCTTTCTGCGGAACATGGCACTGAACTGGTCGCCGACACGCTTGAACAACTCCTGGATCGAGGTGGAGTTTCCAATGAAGGTGGCGGACATGTCCAAGTCTCTAGGAGGTACTGAGCACACTGCGGTTTGCACGTTGTTAGGGATCCACTCGACGAAGTAGGCGGCGTTTCTCGTCTGCACCTTGTGCATCTCGTCATCGACCTCCTTCATCGACACCTTACCCCTGAAAAAAGCGGCCACGGTCAAGTAGCGGCCGTTACGTGGGTCTGAGGCGGCCATCATGTTCTTAGCGTCGAACATCTGCTGGGTCAACTCAGGTACCGACAACGAGCGGAAGGACTTGGACCCGATCGAGGTCAAGGGCGCGTACCCGACCATGAAGAAGTGCAAACGTGGGAAAGGCACCAAATTGACTGCCAATTTACGCAAGTCGGAGTTCAATTGACCCGGATAACGTAACGAGGTGGTGACACCCGACATCACTGATGAGACCAAGTTGTTCAAGTGCTCGTAGCTCGGCTGGGGCAATTTCAACGTCTTCTGGCAAATATTGTACAAAGCTTCGTTATCGATACAGAAGGTCTCGTCCGAGTTCTCCACCAACTGGTGCACGGACAACGTGGCATTGTAGGGCTCGATCACGGTGTCGGAAACTTTGGGCGACGGTACAACGGAGAACGTAGCCATCATACGGTCGGGAAACTCTTCACGGATGCGCGAAAGCAACAATGTACCCATTCCTGATCCCGTACCTCCACCCAACGAGTGTGTGATTTGAAACCCTTGCAAGGAATCGCATCCTTCGGCCTCTCTACGCACCACATCCATCACAGAGTCTACCAACTCTGCACCCTCCGTGTAATGGCCCTTTGCCCAGACATTACCGGCCGAGGACTGGCCGAAGATGTAGTTGTCGGGACGGAAAAGGTTACCGATTCTGGACGCCTTGACTGCGTCAATGGTGCCGGGCTCCAAATCCACAAGCACTGCTCTGGGCACATATTTGCCCAGAGATGCTTCATTGAAATAGACGTCTAGCTTTGCTTTTTGGATGCCCTCCTCGCCATGGAAGTTACCGTCATTGTCTAATCCGTGTTCGCCACAGATAGTCTCCCAAAACGCTGCTCCCTGAAGGTTAGTATTGGTCCACGAGGGTGATTATTTTATTGACAGGAAATTTAAAATGACGGGGTGAAACGTCTGAATGATTGATAGGTGGCATTCAGAACGGCGTGATGATACATACAATTTGGTTACCACACTGGCCAGTGGACAAGTGGATCTAGATGTTAGTACTAGGTTGGGGTGGGGAGGATCACGTGACACGAATGATGGTGGCAGTACACATTATCAAGGCACGGGTCTCTGCGCTGGATGTGTGAGCCGCCGAGATGTGTGTATGGAGCGATTTTTCAAAGAATGGCAGGTTTTCCGTGGACGACGCTAGCGATGTAGAGCGTGTGTGTTGATGAGACCAAATCGACGATCTTGGGCTCTGAATCTGTCCGCAAGCAGACTGATTCCGGGAACTTAAAGACGTGTATCCACGCCTGGAGCCATAAATAATCTGCTGGAGCATTTAGATTGACATATTTCAGGGGCGTGATGGACTTGTTGTGGTATCTTTCATGATATAAAGCGTGTTTTGTTTCGCGTCTCGGCGGGTAAGCCCCAGGTGAATCCCAAATAACGAGATGTTTCGGTTGAATTGCGTACAAAGCTCTTTTTGTGATCCTCCCATAAACGTATTCACGATTTTCGACATACAATTTCTCTCATTGTGGTAAAGGGAAGTCAAGATTGATAACAAGCAGTCTAGATCGAGTATCTTTAGTGTGAAGGCTCGCTTGTTTGTTTTCGGTGCGAGGCTCACATTCTGATGTGCGGTACGCGCACGACCCCAAGTGTTGTCATATTGCTTCTTTCGGACAAGCTGCGGGCTATTAAGTGGGATTATCAGCGGAGTCATTTTGGCTTGAACAGTTAGGAATAGTTAGGATATGACTGACTTTGAATTTCTTATATGATGAATAAATTCTACCTGCATTTTTTTTTTTCATTTTTTGTTCCGAGAAATGTTTTTGCAGTCAGTGATCTTGGCTTTGGAGGTGGGTGCAATGCTCACGGGACATGCCTTTCGCAGCCAAATGTGAACAACATGGTGTTTCCAGCACAGTCATGAGACAGATAAATCTCTTTTTTGGCTAGAAAGAAATGTGGAATATAGAGTGCAAAATATGCAAGAGCTTTTGGGGAATTTTTGTTAGTTCGATTTTTTATCGCTGATTTGTAAGGACTTTTTATGAGAGCAGCGCACACTTTGAGTGGGTGAAAAAGAACTGTTCCAAAGCTTTAAAAGAAGCGTGGAAATTGTTTGAAGTGCAGACGACTGGAATGACTCTAAGGAGCGAACGGACCAACAGTGCCTCCTCTGTGGACAAACAATTAATCACCAAGCTATTCAAAGTCATTTATACAACCCTTGCGACATGTCAAAATTGTGGTGGAATCAAAGCGGCATGACCACTAAGGTGCACGTGGGTGAGATGCTTGCTCCAACAAATACCACGTTCACCAACCTACGCAACCTCAATTGGTTCGTGAGGGTTGTACGAAAAGTTTACCTACGTAGGGTTCGGGAGCACCAAGGAGGTGTACACTTTTTTTCCCCTCCTGGATAATGAACTTCTCTTTTAGTAAAAGTGAGCTTTATTTACAAGACCACCTTTTCATTGCGTAAAGACCAGTTAAGTCTTATTTTGCTTGATGTTCATCGCCGTTGGTCAATTTTGACTGAGGAGGCCAAATCTCACATATTCACTATCAGATTTACTCATTTGGGCCATCAAACAAGAGTTCCTGAAAAACAATCACAGAACCAAGTGGTACCCTTTCAAGAAAATTCTGATGACTCAGTAGTCAAAAAACCTATCTTTTTCTCGCTAGTGCATGTATATTGTTGGCCCGTGGAGATTTTGCAGCAATTGATAGCTCAGGATTGTTATGCCCGCGCTTTATTTGCAACCGGCCATCAACATCAGTGGCCATTGAGAGTTCACAGAACCCGAAAAACTCATAAAGATATCAAATCGCATTGTTCTCATCACGATAAACCGTCTTACGAGTTTCCACGATATACGGCTGCAAAGACAAGCGTAATCATTAGTCGTATCATCACAGACCCAGAGGGGTCCTGAAGATCATCAGCATCAATGTGCAAGCTTATTAACATATAGAGACTGGGTCAGTGTTGCTGGTTGTAGACCATAAGCCTCCAATCCCTTTTCTTTCCCTTACGGAAGCCGTATAAAGCAATTTTTGTATCAATCGAAACCGGCATCTCAAGATTATCATTCAAACGCAAGCACGTAGATCCATGCTTTTCCACCTGGTGAGAAAGAAGTAAGCTGTCATAATCTAGCAGAGAAGAGGGAGCCAGATTGCGGTGGCTTCAGAACATTATAAACAGAGGATTGACTTTTAAACTTGAGGAAAAGACCTTATTCTGAAATATATATGGTTTGACATCCCCTTTCATTCACAACAGGGGGACGATTTTTGCGAAGGTATCAGGAAGGTACTTTCTGTGGCTCGTAATGCCAAAAGCCCCCACCCCCAGAGCCAATCCTCATCCCGAAGTTGCGGATCTATTTTGCCGACTTCCGCTATTCTATCAATTAGAGGCTGTTAACCTAGGAGACTTGCTACGGATATGAGTAAGATTTGGGGCGAGATTATAATTTCTGAGGATTTTCAAGGACCGTCATGAGTGCACTGGATCCCCCGAGGAGGACTATTTCATGGGGAAACCCCATCTCTGGCTAAACCATCCAGGGCGATACCATGTTAAAAGAAAAAGAAAACGTCTCCCAGGACACATGCCGACGTCTCCACATTTATTTAAGTTGTCGTTCTCCGCCTCCAAGTTCTGGAATATCAACCAGATTCCCTTTCTTGCGTCATAAAGTCTGATAAATCAGATAAAACCTAGCAATTAGGATCGACTAACCCATGTTCGTCTACTGTTTACTTGAAATTCTTCCCCACTTCAGTCTTCAAAATTCTCGTTTGAATATTTTTTACTACCACCAAGAGTTTATATTAACAAATCTGGTAGAACTAGTAGAATGCGATACCTCTTGCAGGGAAGATATAGATCTGTCTAGTGAAAACAAATAAAGGTTTTTTTTTTTGCGTTACAAAAACACATCGTATTTGCCTTTTTAAATTAGCTGCTAATGTTGATATTCTCTATTATCACTTTGTGTACTGCTAGCTGTATAAGTTCTGGAGCACATATTGGATACTGTAATAATGAAATAAAATTAGCTCATGGAGACAGCTGGCTCTCACTATTTCTGGGTGGTAGGGGCTTAGTTAAATCTTTGGGAAGAACTTCCGTCTTTCAGGGCTCAGCATGGAGAAGCTGTTGCTGCTTTACGTAGGAATGTCGTATCGGCCCTCATCAAAGCGACAGAGGTTTGTTGTATGGCCACTGAGATATATGAGTATTTACATGAATGTGCTCTTGAATCTTTTGGGGTACTGTTGACTACTAGGCTTAAACAAGGCTCAAACTACTGTTAAAGTGGAGCTGTAAGAGCTTTCAATTCTGCGCTTTCGGGGAGTATGGAGGAATTTTTGTCTGCCTCTGGTCCAACTATACGTGTTTCTATCAGACAACCGTATTGTTATTCTAAGAGCAGTTGAAGAAACTCAGACTTCTAATAAAATTGTATTGAACCATCCTGCACAGCAAAGCCAAGTGTTGTAAGATATGGACCACGCCCGTGGGCAAAACACTCACACAACAAACTAAAAGATCACTTTCATTTCTAAGAGAGCTTCAACTGCCTGACAGACCTAAAAACCTTACATCCACTTCACCCCAAAACCACGACACCCCCAAACTAGATTCTACCAGATTCTCCTGCACACAGCACTACAGACTTCCTACATCTGAAGGAACGGTGTCCTTGCGCCTGGCACTCGCAATCGTTACACCTACATACTTTCTAAACCCAAACTACCCTCGCTATCAAAGCACATTACGGCAAATAACCACGTCTATTATTTATTGCTAACAGGAGATATAGCTGAGCTCCCTGGGTCCAGGAATATTCTGAAACAGGCGTGAAACCCGCCTCAAACACCCTCACATACCTGAAACATATCTGAAACACTCACCAAACAATGTCCTCAGCTCTCCAGAACAGAACCAACGAGTTCCAGCAATGCGTGGCGACTTTCGACAAGATCAATAAGGTCGGCACGCCGCAGCAGCGGCCGGCGGCAGGTAAAAAACTGAAATTTAGCCTGCAAGCGAGTATAATAGCCAAGGACATTGCACACACGACCGAACTCTTGCTGAAACTTGCGCTCTTGGCGAAACGCAAGCCGCTTTTCGACGACCGCCCTGTAGAAATCGGCGAGTTGACATACGTAATCAAGCAAGATATCTTCAAAATCGAGCAAAGTATACAGAACTTACAGAAGTATGCGAAAGGCGAGCTGCTGATCCAGGTGGACTCACAAATCACGCAGTACTCGAAGAATGTGTTGAATCTTTTGAACTCGAAAATGAAACACGTCAGCGGCGAGTTCAAGAATGTGCTTGAAATCAGGCAAAAAAACGAGCTCGTGAACAAGTCGAGAAAGGAGAACTTCTTGCTGGCCGCGTCGCACCTCCACCAAAACTCGCAATCCAACATGAGCAACGGCTCACCTATGAGCCCGCTAGCGAATTTGGGCGAAAACCCGTACTTGATGCCTGAAAACAACGATGCTCCTTATTCCGGATCGGGCGATCTACTTTCGATCCCGGACCAAACGAGGCAACTTCTACTCATGGAGGAGCAAAGCAACGAGTACTTGCAACTGCGGAATTCCGCCGTCGAGACCATCGAGGCCACCATCAACGAGGTCGGCAACTTGTTCCTGCAGTTGGCCACCATGGTCACGGAACAGGGCGAAACGATCCAAAGAATCGACCAGAATGTCGAGGACATAGACATGAACATCACCGGGGCCCAGCGCGAGCTTTTGAAGTACTATGCACATATTTCCAGCAACCGGTGGTTGTTTTTGAAGATCTTTGGGGTTTTGCTCGTATTTTTCTTCCTTTGGGTTGTAGTCAGCTAGAGAGATTGTGAGAGATGGTGACGTCAGGCTCGCTCCGGTTTTGAGCTGAATCAAGGCCTTGACTGAAAATCTTTGGTCGCAAGTTTTCTTGGTTTCCATTTGAGAAAGGAACTGAAGGACGGAGGAAGTGATGTTTAATGTG
Source organism: Metschnikowia corniflorae (assembly GCA_030581935.1). Taxonomy (NCBI): domain Eukaryota; kingdom Fungi; phylum Ascomycota; class Pichiomycetes; order Serinales; family Metschnikowiaceae; genus Metschnikowia; species Metschnikowia corniflorae. The sequence continues at coordinate 147,570 of JAKTWD010000523.1, read as the reverse complement.
GTCACTATTGCTTCTTTCGAGCTGCCATATACTCTATGAGGTAATACACACGGACCATCGCGACTCGAACACTCAGAAATTTCAGTTGGGTTCTAATGCTGTTGCAAGTGACTGAAAGAGTACGATCATTTGAAGTCAGACTCAGGCGGGAAATGAAGTACAGACAAACCTGCTTGTTGCAATCGTTGATACAGAAACATAACCTTTTAGGAATGGGAAGATCTCAGAACCGTGTTCGCACAAACAGTGCCCTCTTGATGACCACACTAACATTTAGGGTTGAATCGATGCTATTCGTAGAAGCAGATCTGACTGTATACCATTCACCGAGCACATGGTGGCAGATGGTATGTCTCCATACCCCAACCAACGCTTTGCAACCAGATCCATCGCTTTGAGCACACCGAAATCAAAAACTTTAAATTATCAATAATCTGAATGAATTCAGCGAAGACTCAAACATCCGTGTTTCCATCTTTTCCTCCCCAGTCTAGTGTCCCACGTCTCATGACAATTAAAAAGACACGGTCGTGCCGTGCTCAAAACCACACCTCCGCCTCTCCTCGCGCCTTCCTCAAGTCCTTATCAGCTCCTGTCTTCCTCACACAAGCACCGATAACCCTGCTTAAGTCAATCAAAAACGGATAAAAAGCCTCCAAATATTCCAAAAAAGTACTTCTGCTTATTCCGATTCCCCTCACACACGTCCTTCTCCCCGCTCCACTATATATACACCATCAGCCGCGATGTGGAACTACATGTTCGGCGGCAACAAGCAGCAAAAGAAAGAGTTGCCCAAAAAGGCGATAGTCGAGTTGCGCGAGCACATCCAGATGCTCAACAAGAAAAAAGCGCATCTTGAGCTGCAAATTGCAGACCAGGAGCTGGCGGCTAGGAAGTACGTGGCCACGAATAAGGTGGCGGCGAAAAACGCATTGAAACGCAAGAAAGTACTCGAAACAAACTTGGAGAAAATCGAGGGCCAGATCGACTCCTTGGAGACGCAGTTGCTGGCGATCGAGGGCGCCAACTTGAATTTGGAGACGATGAAGGCTATGAAACAGGGCGCTTCGGCCATGAAACAGATCCACGGCGAATACGACGTGGATAAGGTCGAGTCGACCATGGACGAGATCCGCGAGCAGGTAGAGTTGGCGGACGAGATCTCCGAGGCGGTTCTGCGGCCCGTGGGAGCCACCTACGTCGACGAGGACGAGTTGGACGCCGAATTGGCTGAGCTACAGGCTGAATCCGAGCAAGCGAAGGTCGCGGAGAAGCCCCAGCAACAGAAACAGCAGCACGCAGTGGCGCCTATGCCGGACTTCCCTGCCGTGAGCAGACAGACGCCACAGACGGCCGAGGACGAGGACGAGGAGGCTCTCCGGTTGTTGCAGGAGGAAATGGGGCTATGAACGTAAGTTTAGCATTATGGAGGAACTCTGGAGAGAGGCGGCGATTGCGCGGATTTAAGGGTTTGTGCTCACTTGCTGCTTATTCCGATGTGCTTACACAGAGAAACGAGGTGCTGAGATAGCTGCCGTTGTCTGCTGAGAGACTCGTTCGTAGAGAGATTGTGTCTCGATGTCTGATTCTGCGAGATATCCAAAGCCCTAGGTGTCACTGTTGGTCAGTTGTCGATTGAAATCTGTGGTTGAGATCTATGCGAGGTCCACTGGACGCTTTTAGAACACCCCAAAGCTCTCGATGTTATTGAGAGCGTGTTCGTGGCGATTGCTTCAAGCAGGAGGTGTTTCTGATGCAACATGTCTCGACTGCTACTAACTAAAAGCGCCATCGATACGGTCGCATGCCATGGATCCCGGTGCACGCTCAAATGATTGTTCGAAACCTAGGGTCTTCTCAGCTCAAAATTGTCTCCCCGAATCCCTTGTGGATTTAATCTAGGGCCGTGATCGGTGTTGTTCAGTGGTTGGGGCCACCCTCGTGAACGGTGCTACATCTTTCGATGTGTGTTCTAATAATATTTTTGAAATACTGTAGCCGATCTTTCCTTATGACAGAAAGCCGTCCCATAGGCTGTTTACAACAAGGAGTTCATTACAGTCAGAGAATACTGTATTGGTCATAATGCTTCCAATAATGATTGTAGATTTGAAATAAAGGACAGATACTCCCAACAGCACTAAAGTCTCATACCTGTTCAAATATCAGACAGACCACCCGAATAACATTCACCAACCACCGCTCCGAAATTTTCAACAACCCAAACATGCAGATTTAACATTTCGGAAGATCTCTTTCAGGAAGCTGCATCACCAACAAGCGAAGGGTCTTGTCTACTCTTGCACTTTGACTCTCATAGATCAAGCGAAAGTGATCTGTGACATCCTCCATTTTCTTAAACTTCTCTCCCCATAGGCTCACATAGCGCCAATACCTAAATAAAGTAAAGGGAGTGCATTTTTCCGAGAGATCAAGAGCACCGAATGGATCATGAAGGTCCAAAACCCGCACATTGAGGTCGATGATTTTGTACACCCATCGGTGGCCCACATCTGTGCTGTGTCGATAATGAACGAGCTCTGCCACCGAGTCTGTCATAGTTTGAAACATGTGTTTTGCAAAAGCAAGCTGCTGCGATGTTTGAGCTGAATAATGCTCTTTTGATACCAAGTCATTGATCTCATTAAGTTGAAATGAAAGTGTATCACGTTGCGACTCGAAGACGTGGTATTCGAACTTTTCAGTGCTTATGAAGATTTTTAAATGCTTAATGAAAGTCTCCAAGAGATCCCTGACACCATTTGTATTGAAAAGCACGTCGTCTTTGGGTGGTTGGAGGATGTTAGACACGGTTCTGACTGATGGAGATTCACGGAACCTCTCGAGAACACTTTCTGAATGCGAGTGATCGTTTTTGTAATTTGAAGCCGAGACGATATTGAGGACTGAAGCCAAGAAAGCAAACAAATAACAGACTGTGGCTTTCTTCATGTTCAAAGCTCGAGTTGAAGTAGGGGTGATATTTAATGATGTCCTTGAAATGGCATTATATCGATTCATATAATAAATCAATGGAATTTATTTGGGGCACACCTTCATCTCAGAATTTTTTGCAACTTCATGAAACTCAAGGCTATGCTACGGAAAGTCAATTGGAGTTTTGCATCTGCAATTTTGGCCGCCTCCGAAACAATGTGAACACACTTCAAAACATTCGGTTGCATACTGGGTCTATTGAATGTTACATAAATACTTCTTTGGTAAATCCGTGAGCTTCATGGCGTCCGCAATTTCAGGATTACTGGCTTTTCTGCGACAGTAAAAGCGCCATTCGTCGCATACTTCGATCATTGAAATGGCGTATGGAAACGTTCCATAAGGGCACTGCGCGATTCCAACAATCACACCCTGGGAGAAACTTGTTTCGTCAAGTATTTCAAAGCTTCATCAGCCTTTTTGAATTCGGTCTCGAAAATCAGAAGCACATATGAGCTCACGGAGCGCAAGCTAAAAAACCTTTCTCGCCAGAACTCTAAGCTTCCACGGAGGCGATTCAACTCACCCACATACGAGTCGATTCGTGTGTCAAGTTTTCCATTTGAGTCAAACAACGTGAAGCATCTGATACCGACCTCGACCATCTTATGAATGTAGCGAAATCCAAGTTGCTTCTCGATACGAAATGCTCTCAACTTGCCCGCGGCAGCTATCATCAGGCGGAACATGGCTGCGGTGAACCTCAATTGATTATCGAGCGAAGGAGTCGGCGAAACAACAGCTACCAATCCATATATATTGACAAGACTAGCACTCAATATTTCAATATCAGCCTCAAATCCTCTTGCGTCAAAAGTTGTCTCATGAATATATGATTTCAAGCAAGAGACAAACCTTTTCAATTCCTCCTCTAGAACCCGCCTGTTATTTTGAAACTCCAAGTGGAAATCAGTTCCATGAACAGAGCATGCATTGCGATCATTGTCTCGGCTCTTCCACATGCCCAACTCGCCAGGAGAGTCAGTGGCATGTTTTGCCGTGGCATTGGCATGCTCTTGATCTCTGGGTATCACAAACGCGGTCATCGAGCTAGCACAACAAAGCGCGGTGGTAATCACGGCTGGGTTCACCCTCATCGTGCCAAATGAGGTATTTTTGACTTTGACAAGGACGGACGGGGTAAGAAACTTCGAGATTTATAGTAAGCGACAACCCGAAAGCTGCGGGAATTATTTATTCCATAGCCGATGTGGCTATGCTCGGGCTGAACGATCTACTGCAGTTGTATCCAACAACTTCGTGTATGTCGCACCTCACGGAAACATCGTTTCGAATACATACATTGATCAATGCCCACGGCTCGCCAACGCCGGGTATTAAGCCTGAGGTTTTAAAAGTTTCTGCTGGTATATGCTATCGCAACCACATTTCAAACCTGAAAAAGGCCCACCTTCCTTCTTGAGACGGCGAGCCATATACGGTATCAGAGCGGAATTTGCACCCACAGCGAGGCGAAGAATGATCTCACCAGAAGCCGCCAATCAGTCGCATTTTGGCATGCGCTACCCCAACCATCATGATTAGTACATTCATTGCTACTGCAACATCGTTCGAGTATGCGAGTTTCGTTTTGAGCCCGGCGTTGCCCTGAAACTGCAAACAAACAGCCGTGTCTGATGCGGTGCACACGGAATAGAGATAAACCACACAATGTGGTACAACATCAACTCATTTTCATAATCTAGTCTCGCGACGAATTATAATATGTGGGGCCCAGGGCCCCCAGAGCACCCGGAAATCCACCCAACAGCCCTTGGCCTTTTTTACTAGAAGCTAAAGGAGCACCGCTACGACCAAACGCTTCGCGAGGTTTGGGTAAATCGCCGTGGGATACTCGCTCGTTGTCTTTTTGCACGTACTCGGCATATCCTGGTCTCGTATTGCGGCCGTCTGTTTCGTAGGCAATGTTGACTTTTTGCGGGGCTACAGTGTACGTATCTGGGGGAACGGTGTACGTGCTCGGCGGGGGCTGAGCATTGCCATAATTGGCAGTATTTCCGTAATGGGGCGCGTTTCCGTAGTGGTTATTGTTTTGCCAATTTCCTTGATGAGGCGCGAATGCAAAATTCTCTCCTTCGGATTTCTCCGGCGGGTATTCGTCCGGACCATACTTTCCGCTAGAATATTGGGGCTTTTCGTTTTGAAATTGGCCATTGTTTTGGGAACCTTGCGCATTTTGAGCATTTTGAGCCCCTTGCAGTTGCTCGTAAGAGGGCGGCGCGTCGCTCGGCACCTCCTGTTTATTCTGTTTCCCAGGAGTGAAAAAGTTCTTCATGGCTATTGTAAGAAGTATCTTTTCAATGAAAGAATGAACAGCAATCGGTGAAACGAAACGTATTCACAAATCCAAAAGAAGGAGGATCGAAGTAATTGCGGGGTGGCTCGAACGATAGCCGCGCCCTCCTTGCTGTCGCATCACGTGATTACCAGTTGGGACACCCTGGTGCACGGGTGCGCCTCAAATTTTCAAAGGCTGTCACGAAGAAGTAAGCATCAATGCAACTCTGTGAATTTCCAACGCGACGCCGCCACTATGCTTTCTCGTTTCAGCCATCACCGTGTCCCACAACTATCGAAGGTTTTCATTCGCGGAAAAAAAACCACCGGAGTGAGCCCCTCAACGCAAAAAGTTGTGAACCAGCTACTGGCCCTTTCTGCTAGCAAGAAACAACCAAAACTCATAAAGTTGTGTGCTGAGGATCTCATCAAACACAAAACCATCACCAATGCATGGAAAATATTTTCTCGGAGGAAGGAGCAAAAGCACATGTCCCAATTGAAAAAACAGTATGACAGCATCAAAACAGCCATGGATAAGTTGAAGGAAATGAGCCCAGAATTGTACGAGGCTGCCAACGCCCCGGAGAAAATGAAAAGGTTTCCCTTGGACATGAGAGTGCCCACGGATTTTCCTGCCAACAAGCCGTGGGTGTATAGTTTCGAGAAACCAGAGAACTAGGGTTCATTCATAATCCCACAAGCATTGCATTCTTCTTTCTTTCCCCTGTATATATGAATACACGTCATCATTGAGTTCGCTTTTTCTGTAGCAAGAAGTAATGCGTGCTTCATCTACGTGAAAGCTTTGTGAGTAACCAGGACAAGTTCATGAAAGAAGCCTGCCACTGGTTCCCCGTGTTCCCTGAAGACGCCCTCTCACGACTTGTGTTCCCCACTATTCGCCTTGTTCACCGAAAAGATGTTCTTGTAAATTAGTAGACTTTAAGCTTCAGAATTTGGCCGCAAATGGGCTTTCAACAATGTTGGACACCCCTGTGATCAATATTGCTTTCAACTTGTTGCTTCCTTCCACGATCTTTGCATCCTGACCAGCATCTTTTTGCATTTTTCGTTCTACTATCCCAGGGAATCTTTCTTCGACCCCCAAGCAGTGTCCTCACCAATAGTTAGATCCCTCACTTGATGAAAGAGTGAATCTTTCAGGATGCTATACATTCAATTTGATTCATGGATGGAATCCAGCCGGGCCAGAAGTTCATACGCTTTAGCCGAGCTTTCGATGAACCATATTTTCTTTAGTCATGTCATCACCATTACATTATCACCGTACTCTGCAAATTGAGTCCCATAGAATCAACCCTCACCTTCACACAAAAAGGTAGCTATATTTTCTTTTTTCTTGCAGGCGTGCCACCCCCAGGATCTTTGCCCATACCGGTTCCATCAACTGGTTCTACGGAATCCTCATAGTCATCAAGATCTGTGGAATTAGAGCTGTTGCCCTGCCTTTTTTGTAGTGTTTTGACGAATGAAGCCAGCGACATACTGAATATATGGTCTTCGTCTGTGATCACCAATTTTCGCTTATTGCTCCCTCCGGAAGAGCTTTTTGCAAAATTGTCGAATCCTTTCACAATGTTGCCATACGTGCTGTCGTTAAAATACTCGGACTCTTTTTCGTAGATTGTCTCCTCTAACTCGGCAAGCTTCGCATCGATTTCCTTCTTTTTCAAGATCAGCTTTGTGAGCTCGTTCTTGAGCTTAGTATACTGATCTATAGAAGGCTCTTTCTTGCTCATTATGATTGAGGAATTGTAAGAACACTCGCACTTGGCCTAAGTTTAACGGATTCCAAACACGATGGAGCATGTTTTGACTATCCGGGGCCAGAACATCGTGTTTACACCCGTACATCTCACGAACACAGCACCACTAAGAAAGCCACCAATTGAGCCCGTATCAAATCAAATTTGAAATCGTACGCTATTTTTGCAATGAAGTAAGTAGTGAAGGATTTCAACCTTTTCGAGAAAAAATGAACCAAACCCTTGAACTAATGAGCTCGTTTGACAGCTTTGATCCTGATTGATTCTCACGAGCAGTCGTGCATTCTACGACTGGGCAATTTACAATGCATCAGTATCATCGCCTCTGCTAATTGGCATGTGAGACAGCTTCCGCCACAAAACACCGCTCGTTGTAAACACAATCAGCCTGACGTCAATTTGCTTTCATGTGGCCCTTAAACAACCGTCATGGTGCACGCAGTTGTATATACGAAACCCGAAATCCGCTTCACTCGCCATGGGGGCGAGTTTGACGCACACCCGCGGGGCGAATGAAAAAGTTCATGCATGAGTACATTGTGGCAAGTTCAAGTTCCGAGACACGGGCAGGCATATAAATTGCGAGTATGCGCCCGTACTGCTTACAACGAGTGTTAGTCATGCATCGATGTGAGACAAACACGCAATTATGCATGCACATATTGTCATCGGATGCAGCATCGCAGCAGATTTCCGGTACCCGAGATTTCCTATTTTTTCCCGAGTCCCTAAATTTTTGGTAGCATTTGTACTAGCCATAGTCTCAGGTATTGCATAATCTTTTTTTCTCTATCTCTCTCTCTCTCTCTCCTTCTTTCTTCATATATAGATACCTGTATTAATCTCAATATCTGAAACCTATGTGCACTTCGAGGCCGTATTTAGTTTACCGGCGTTCGGATTTTTAAGATTTTTTTCACCAATAGTGCGAACGGGCGAACAGGTAAACCTTAAATCGATGTTCTAGGCGCACAAGACATTCCATGTAGCATGCTCCCTAATATTTGTTTGTTCACGTGAATACGAGCTCCTTTTCCTCTTTTTCGGCAGTGTATTTCGTGAGTGTGGATGAGAAAAAGAAAAAGTCTTCAAGTGGAAAGTCACCCTAAACGAACCGCTCTGTGGAGGAGTAGGAAACAAGACTGTGCGAGCACGTTATTAGACTTTATTTCACCTCAATTCAAAAGGCCCAATTTTGCACAGTTATGGAGTAATTTGCTCACTTTCAAACAATGCTCAATTACAAAAAGTGTTTTGAGGATGTCACGCACCGATTTGTATACTTTCTCATCGCCTCCAAGTAAATTCGCAACCACTATAAGCTTCACTTAGGTGGCAGAGCCAACATAGGATCTGTCACTTTTTCTCTTGAAAATTCAAATTTTTCTCCATAGTTCACTTTTTGGAGAAGCTTTGTTAACATTCATCCTTTTCTTTTCAATAAATCTGCAGCCATGTCACCTCGTCAACGGAAAGCACATGAGTTCTCTTGTCTAGGTTTTAAATATGTTCCAGCATGGTTCGGCTCTTTCTCTTTCTGAAACTTTTCTCCTCAAAGTTTTTTATCTTTTTATCAACTATCCAGACAATCTAATTCAAAATAGGCTTTATTTTCAACCGTCAAGTATGCCACCATAGAGGTAAAACACATGACAGCATGAGTCCCGGAGATGCTTCATTTGATCAACCTCAGAAAGGCTCAAGTAAACCATTCGTGAATTTTCCTCTAGCTGACCAAGAAAACCTCTTGGTTTGTTAAAATAAAATAAAAAAACATTGAAAGCACTTTCCACTATTATATAAACGAATCGTGGTGTATAGCACGCCATATCTACCATATTTTTGTTTTCATGATCAGCTCAGCCCCTGAAGTTTTCCAGGCTAGTTGCTATTCCGAAATAGCACAAAGCCCCACTTTTCAAAGCCGTTCTTGACACCTTTGTGCATGAGTAAACGCTCGAAAGCGGAGAAAATGGTCAAAAAGGACTTCTAGCCAGTTCACACCTTGTATATGTCCGAAAATCAGATCGAAGTGCATGGCAAAATTTTACGATTGTAATACCAGCGAAGGACAGATCGTTATCGTAGCTACGATTACGAAAAATCGTTAACTTTGACAATATTTACGATGGATTTACGATGCGACTCAACACTGCTACGCAGCGATTTCCTAACACAACGCTACGCCGCGTAGCTACTTGTGCGTAGCGTAGACGTTTTGAACAAGTATTTCTCTCCCTGCGTTCTGTGTCTGTGCTGAAACAGATCAATATCCAGAATGGCTTGGAATCCTGAGGTGGCGATGATCACATAAGCTAGAAAAACACCTCAAAACTGAAACAGTGCTTTGCGGAACGGCGTTGATCAATGTGGTAGATCGCAATGACTGCAATTGTAGAGGTTGCGAGAACTGGGCGCTGACACGAGTCCACGTTGTTCACGTGTCGTCTGTTTCATGTACGTCTCATAAAAGCCTTCATGTTCATCTTGTCGATTCTGAAAAGGTAAGATCTGTTTCAGAGCATTGACGCATGTGATTGCTCGCCTCTGTACTCAGCAAAGAATCGAGAGTACTTCTTACCTAAATGAAGTGAGCATTGATTGAAGAAGCATTAGAGTGAGCAATCTTCACATGCTGGAACTGAATCGAAAAGTTTTCTTCTCTTCATTCCGTTATACCAAGATGAATCATTGAAGATTTCTAGAAACAGATCATTTAGAACACGCAGATCCAAACATGAGAAGGAACTTCAGCTTCAGCCTGCTAATTCTGGCACATTCCGGAATATCTATAACGGCTTTTGGGTGGAGGGGAGATTCATGAACTATATAAACCCCACTTTTCCGTCAGCGCTCGCTAGCCTTTGTACCAAATCACCCGTCAATGAAGATTTTACTCACGATCCATGCACTCACTTTCTTATCATTCGTCACCTCGTTTTCTGATATATTCAACACACGTAACACAAAAGAGCTAGTGACAAGGGAGACTCTTGCGAGTGACTGTATGGTACCCGACTCTCGATTAACAGAAAGTGAAAGAAGGAGAATTTTGAGAGCCCCTCGAGGCCACCAGGAACGCTTAGCGTACTTGGACAGCGAACTTGAGATCTACTTCAAAGGCCTTAAGCTGTATGTGCGAGAAGCATGTTTCGACAGCAAGTTGTTCTTGTTGCTGGCCAGTATATTGAGCAATAAACTCGTTCAGTTGGAAGAGTTGTACAAGAGAGTGAAACCGGCAGGTCCGGAAATTCGAGAGAAGCTAGAATTCACGAGAAAGTTGTATGGGAAAATGTTGAGCTCCTCTGACTTCTTAAAACTCTTCGATTTGCGTTCGGGCACAGATGTGAGTTTACTCTGTAAAGTAGTGCTGCTCAACGTGAGACTCATGACGATGAATGATTCGCGGGGAAGGCCAGATTCACTGTCACCGCGGTACACAGAAAGAATCAATCATTACGAGTATGTTTTGCGCCATTGGCAAAGGATGTTCAGGGGTTTACATAGTGTGCCTCGGAGCAGACGCCTCATGTTTGAAAGTCAGTTGAAGTCAGCAGAAGCAGAGCTCAAAGTTTTGAGAGGTTGAAGCTGTTTGGAGACGTGATGGAAACTAGTGTTGATGTTGGAGTCACAAGTTTATGTAGCCGCAATACACTCGAAAGCGAAACGAATCCGGTGGAGTATATGCAATAATGCTAAGCCAACGCCGTACTGGTGAGATTATCTGCTAATGTTTCAGTTCCGCAAATGAGCAACTGCCGCAGGTTCATAGCTTGAACTACCCCTGGAGGTTTTTGAGATCTGGGTTCTGCTTTCATCCGAGGGCAAAGGAGAAGATAGTATTGAGGCCGAAGTGAGCTTCTCATTTGGCCCTTCATTGTGGCTCAAAGTATCAGCCGAAAAAGGAACCAAGATTTCGCTGAATGTGCTTAAGTAGACACCTCAGAAGCCTCTTGATGATATGTCGATTTCTCCATGACCACAAGATGGGAACCTCAACAACATATAGAATCCTTTCGATGTTTTGAGACTTTTGTCCTGAAATGATACCCCACTGCTCATCATTAAAAGCTTAGACTTTTGTCCTGAAATGATGCCCCACTGCTCATCATTAAAAGCTTAGACTTTAGGTGATGTAGAGATGCTTTGTCATCACTGCCTGTGTCAAGACAGATTCGACAAACTAATGAATAGTTTTAATGAACCTGCATAAACTTTATATAGCCCTAATTTGAAAGATCACTCGATCGGACTTCTCGACTCAGCAACATTGCGCTTAATCATGTCATGAGCGCAAGCGATAATTACAGGCAAATCGAAGCGGTCAAACTGGACGTCTTACCCCGGCCCCTTTTGTCTCATTCTGAACGGTTTAACTTATTCGGGCTCTTCGAGTTTTTACCAGAAAATTGTCGGTCAAGGCTGAGGTGCACCTTCCATTATCTGATACGTTAGGCAAAGGCAAGCTTGCGCGATGAAAGTTGGAGCCTGCGCACACAAACACTGAACCTAACAAAATATAGCTGTATCTGAAACCGAATTTGCGATCTCGACGTTCATGTCCGTATACTTAAAGTTGTTTAATTTATGGCTTACAGTTGTTTCGTTCTTCAAGTACTGGCTTTACTTCTTAGGCCATTATTGGGTAAACACGAGCAGCAAGTTCTTTCTCACTCGTCTCAATTTAGCGTTCATCGGTTGATGAGGGAATAGCGATCGTTTCAACGAATTTTGAAGTGATAATACACTAGTTACCAAATCCTTGCTCTATATGATTCTTGTTACCTTATGTTGCTTGAATCCTGGGCCAGCTCGTGCTTTCACCAAGGTTACGGGCACAATAATCCTTCCGAAGAATGCCAATCAGTTCATGCTCAGATACACAAACAGACGGTCTATATGCGTATTCACAGCAGAATTCACTGGCCATTTTGTCTGTTATATGGGAAGTGGATACCCGGCGGCTAATTTTTTGCAGCCCCTTGTCACGTGATGGCCTTGCAACCGGGGCACAAATTGGGTATTGCACGACGTCAAGTTTCGCCCCTATTCCTTTCGTCCGCCCGCTCCGCGCGCTCCCCGGGCACCTCTGAGCCATAGCACTGCGATTTCTACGCGCATGCAAACTCCGACCCCGAAACCCTTACGGGTCAGACGGTACCCGGACCTTACTCAGGCGCGCAGTCAGTATCCGCTTCACAGCCACGGTTACCCATGATTTGCCCCGGCAAACACATTACCCGGAGAGAATTTGGATCCAAAAGAGCGGAAAGAATAACGTTCGAATTCCAAAAGCAGTATAAATCGAGATTCCTCAATTGTGGAAATGCGTGTGAGTGAGTTCAATTATTTCGCCCAAAGGAAGGCTTTCGAAATCCACTCAATTCTCCCTCAGAGCCTCACTATGCAAGTCGGGCCTGTGCGGTCCACAGCGGTGCTTCGGTATAAAGGCACTCGCGCTCGCGCTCACGTCGACGTTTAGATGAATTTTTTTTTTCATCCATTAATTACCCATCAAATAATCACAATGGCTGTCACTAAAATCCACGCCCGTTACGTCTACGACTCCAGAGGAAACCCAACTGTCGAGGTTGACTTGACTACCGACAAGGGTTTGTTCAGATCGATCGTGCCTTCCGGTGCCTCTACCGGTGTCCACGAGGCTTTGGAATTGAGAGATGGCGACAAGTCCAAATGGTTGGGCAAGGGTGTCCTCAAGGCCGTTGCCAACGTCAACGAGAAGATCGCTCCTGCCTTCATTGACGCTAAGCTTGACATCACCAACCAGGCTAAGGTGGACGAGTTCTTGAACTCGTTGGACGGTACCCCTAACAAGTCCAAGTTGGGCGCCAACGCAATTTTGGGTGTTTCTTTGGCTGCTGCCAAGGCTGCCGCCGCCGAGAAGGGCGTGCCATTGTACAAGCACTTGGCCGATATTTCCGGCTCCAAGCAGGACAAGTTTGTGTTGCCTGTGCCTTTCCAGAACGTTGTCAACGGTGGCTCGCACGCCGGTGGTGCTTTGGCCTTCCAGGAGTTCATGATTGTCCCAACTGGCGCTCCATCTTTCGCCGAGGCATTGAGAATCGGCTCCGAGGTTTACCATAACTTGAAGTCTTTGACCAAGAAGAAGTACGGCCAATCTGCAGGAAATGTCGGTGACGAGGGTGGTGTTGCCCCAGACATTGGCTCGCCAAGAGAGGCTTTGGACTTGATTGTCGCTGCCATTGAGGCTGCTGGCTACACCGGCAAGGTCGGCATTGCCTTGGACGTTGCCTCGTCCGAGTTCTACAAGGACGGCAAGTACGACCTTGACTTCAAGAACCCCGAGTCCGACGAGTCCAAATGGTTGACCGGTGAGCAATTGGCCTCGTTGTACGAGGAGTTGATCAACGAGTACCCTATTGTTTCCATCGAGGACCCCTTCGGTGAGGACGACTGGGACGCATGGGTGCACTTCTTCTCCAAGGTTAGCGACAAGATCCAGATCGTTGGAGACGACTTGACTGTCACCAACCCATTGAGAATCAAGACCGCCATCGAGAAGAAGGCCGCCAACGCCTTGTTGTTGAAGGTCAACCAGATCGGTTCTTTGTCCGAGTCCATTAACGCTGCCAACGACTCGTACAAAGCTGGCTGGGGTGTCATGGTTTCTCACAGATCCGGTGAGACCGAGGACACCTTCATTGCTGACTTGGCTGTTGGTTTGAGATCAGGCCAGATCAAGACCGGTGCCCCTGCCAGATCCGAGAGATTGGCCAAGCTCAACGAGATCTTGAGAATCGAGGAGGAGTTGGGCGACAAGGCCGTCTACGCCGGTGAGAACTTCAGAAACGCCTCCACTTTGTAAGTGTGCTGCGTTTCGAGCCTCACGGGTTTGCGTCGAATAGCTAAGTAGCTGTTTCAGAAACGAGAACTTTTTAAGTCTATGGGTCTATATGTTGGCCTTCACGAGCTCCATGGCCTCTTTCAACCGAGATACAACCGTAGAGACCTCTTTGAATGTATTGTAGAGTGGAATCGGGGCAAGCCGGATGACATCGGGACGCCTCTCATCGCAGATGATAGCATGCAGGTGTAAGTACTCGTTCACCTGTTCCATGACATTGTTTTTGGGATTGTCGTGGTGTGGCTGGAAAAGTAGGGAAAGCTGGCTTCCCCTTTCGGCAGGATTCTTGGGTGTAAGGATCTTGAACCCAAACTCGGAGTCGGGAGCATCGGATTGAAGGTAGAATCCAGACTCGATCAAGAGTTTTTCAAGCAAGTCCGTCATTTTGACGCTCTTCTCTCTTAGTTTCTGAATGCCGCCGACTTCCTTGAATATCTCTAATGAGCTTTGAAGGGCCACACAGTCAAGGACACTAGGGTTGGACTGGCGGTAAGAAAGCGCCGATTTGATGGGATCAAACACTTCCAACATTTTGAACCTCTGTGAAGCGTTGTTACCCCACCAACCGGCAAGTCTAGGGGCAAAATTGTCGGGATTGTTCTCTTTCGTATACTGTTCGTGGACGAAAATACCACCGATGGCGCCCGGCCCAGCATTGAGATATTTGTACGAGCACCAAGCGGCAAAATCAACGTTCCATTCGTGCAACAGTAAAGGCACGTTCCCCACGGCATGAGCCAAGTCCCAGCCAACAACTATGTTTCTATTTTTAGCGTACTCTGTAATGGTTTTAATATCGAAAAGCTGGCCAGTGTAGAATTGGATCCCGGGAAAAAGCACAAGCGCAAGTTCATCTTTGTGTTGCTCGATGGCTTCCAACACTAGTTCCGTTTTGAGGTACGTTTCGCCTTTCGGTACTTCCAACTGCACCAAATGGGACTCGTCTAGCCCGTGGATTTTGGCCATGTTCAACAAGGCATAGTAATCTGAGGGGAAGGCGTTTTTTTCAAACAAAATCTTGGTTTTCTTGCCCTGAGGCTTGTAGAACGAAACCAAAAGGGCATTTAGGTTCAGCGTCAATGACCCCATGGCCGCCACCTCATTGGTTTTGGCTCCTACTATGGGTGCAAGCAACTCGACAAGAGGTAAATCTATATCCATCCACATGGTTTTATTTTTGCCCGGGTGGCTGAAATGGGCCTCCACGGCCCTCTCGCCCCATGCCTGCAATTCTGAGGCCACTGCGGTTTTAGTGCTCGTGGGCATAAGACCCAAAGAATTGCCACAGAAGTATATCGCTTTGTCCGTCGGGCGAAACCGGGCCGAGTCTATGCCGAGCGATTGAAACGTTGGCACCACAAACTTGTCGGAATGACACTGGTACTCGTTGTCTAATATGGAGGTCTCGTATGTCATTGTTTCAGATGTTTGAGTTTCCAAGACGGCTGAAAACTTGAGGACGTGGGGTCTGTCTGGGAGTGAGAGCCGTGTCGGAGGTTGCACTCGGTGAAATGGTGTATTTGCATGGACCTGTATAGAGACTGATGGATTAGATGAGATTGATGGAATTTGGCTTGGATTAAACGGAGGTTATCGCAGATGATGCTATTTTCAAGATTTCGTGATTCCTTTGTATCAGTTTCCATATATATTATTATATGGCTCGAATTGTCTTGAGCATTGTCGCAGATTGGTCTATTAACATAACATCCAGATATGAGTCGTAGGTGTCAAGGAGTTTGAGGCAACTGTGGGGCAGGCATGTTAGTAAGTAACGTACTTCACTAGCTTTCGCGTCAAACTGGCATTTGGGTCGGCAACAACAGACGCGTCTCAAAAAAACTCTGTCTTTTTTTCGAACACGTTCAATGCCACCACAACTGGTCGAATCGACTCCAGTTTTGTAGCATGATGAAACTAAGATCTCATTTGCCCTAAAAGCCTTAAAAGAGGGTGATATCAAGGCAGTTCGGGAAGCAGCACGCGTTTGCAATGTGTCCCGCAGCACTCTTCAACAGAGGAGGAAATGTTCAAAAAATCACGTCGAAGCAGCCGAGGACCAAACAACATTAACAAATACTGAAGAAGAAAGTTTAGTCAAATGGATTCTCTTCAAGGCCTCTCGCGGTCTCGCTTCGAAAGTCAATGCTGCTCGCAAAAGGGCAGATTATTTTCTCGCGTCGCGTGGGACAGAAGAAAATCTGAAAGTCGGTGCTAATTGGGTTTCCAGATTTGTGAAAAGACACCTAGATCCCGACACAAAGTACTTGAGACCTTCTGATTATCGACGGGCAAAGTGCCAAGACCCAGAGGTACTAAAAGGTTCGTATGATCTTGTGCATAACACGATGCTTACTTATGGTATCGAGTCGAGCGATGTGTACAATGTGGACGAGACAGGCTTTTCGATGGGTTTAAATACGCCAAGAAAAGTTGTATCAGGGTCTGAAATAGGGGAAAAGACAATTAATTCAGAGCGGAAATCGAGAGTGGGTGACAGCAAATGAGTGTATCAATGCCACGGGTCTGCTTTTGCACCCAATTATCATATTTAAGGGTAAGCAAAATTGCGATTCTTGGTATGCTGAGTTTGAAGAAGACTGGCGCTTGAAGTAAGTGCGAATGGTTGGATATCCAATAATATTGCTATCCGGTGGCTGGAACAGGTTTCATCCCTCAGACAGAGTCCTCAACGAGAATTACTGATATACTATTGATACTTGAGGGACATGGTAGTCTTTTGACACCAGAGTTTGACAAAATCTGCCACAAAAATAAAATAATCGCTCTATACATGCCGCCTCACACATCTGATTTGTTGCAACCTCTTGAGCTTTGCTGTTTTGGACCGTTAGAGACAAAATGTCACCAGTTTTGCGGAGAAAGAAGTAAGGTTGATGTGCTCGCGGGTGGCAGTGTGCGCATCAATAAAGATGGCTACATTGCGCTATACAAACTTGCTCGGGATTAAGCTTTCACTGCTCGAAATGTCTGGAGCAGCTTCGAAACTGCCGGCATAGTACCATTAAATTCTTAGCGGCTCTTATCGAAGATCAACATTGAGGTAAGAAACGAGGTGTCTCCAGAAAGTCATCTGACGCCACGTAGATCTTTGAGTCTTGCTGATGATTCGAGCACGCCTTCAAAACACAGCTGTCTATTGAGCCTTGCTTCCTCACATTTCAAATTACTAGCAAACTGTCCCGGGGATGTGGCTGGTACGTTGAAAGCCTCTCTTGACATACTTTTAAACTACGCGTTTTTGCAGGGGCATTTATTTGCGGTAATGGCCAAAAAATTCGGCGATGTTCTCGTCCCTCATTCAACGCAGAACGAAAAAAGCAATAGATCTAAAAAGCGTATAACCGACGCTAGCGGCTTGTCTAATGAGAAATTCAACGAACGCAATTCCAGGTTTCTGGGGAATGTTAATCCCTTTGGGGAAAGTTCCGTGGACTCAGAAGATAAAAATTCACAGCCACATAAAAAACGCAAAAGCACTTGTGGAATTTGTGGAGCAATAGGGCATCGTAGACAGACATGTCCAAACCAAGCTCAATGATTTTTTCTATGTTTTTGTTAGGAGATAACCTAACAAGGGACTCGATAAGTAAGGGGTAACCTGACTTATAGCTTATAGTCTAATCCGTAGGATTACTCTGTACTATATACCTATACTAAGGATGTATGGGTGTGCTCGTAGCGAGTCCTCTAGAGAAAGATGTAGTAGTAATCTTTCTCTGTTGGACGAACCCAATGATTTATATGTAGCGCGTATTGGAGCACGCGCGGGCTCACGTGATTAGGAGACGGGGCTCACGACCCATCTCTCATAGTTTTGGCGTATGATCAGCGTTTATATTCGAAACAAAGTTATTATATTTCTACGAAATGCAGGCGGTGACCCAAATCCCAGTTTGGTGCGAAAGCCAGTGAAGTACGTTATCAAAAAAAAGTGAAATAATTAGTAATACTCTATCTTTAACAACACTGCTCCAAGCCAGCTGACTTGCCTTATTGGGTTGAACTTTATGAGGCGCACTTTTCCAAAATATCAATAGCTGCGCCATCAACCGAATGGATTCGGACAAACCCGGCCGCAAGGTTGAGCGACAGTGCGTTGCACGAGACACTCGCCTCAAAAGGGGGCGTGGTTATCGGATCAAGGTCCTCAACCCTCACCACCCAAACGTCATGTAGGACGCCCACAGCCACAAGCCGCCGTGTCTGTGGTGCGCGCAGGTACACAGGCGTGCGTTAATGAACGGGCTCGGTAAAGTGCCGACGCACGTTCCAAAACTGCACCCGCCACAGTTCTACCAATAGTCTTCAAATTCAACCGAATCATGAATCATGCGGGAAATACTCGAGAAGAAGTTGTAGAAATTTGTGTGGATCAGGAGGGTGAGTTCGAAAAAAGGGTTTTTGAGATCGGAATTTCATGTTTTTGTGGGCTTGAATTTCCGAAATCCAAACTCTATTTAAGCTTCATGACGTATGAGGCGCATGAACCCATGGTTTCGCCACAGGCTGGATGCGCGTGATGCTGTGAGGCTCATGCTCCATTTGAGTAGCGCGGAACTCCGACGCAAGACATTTTGCGACGCGCATGAACATACATATGATTTGCCAGCATGATGAGACCCATCGCTCGAAACCAGCGATTCCGATTTCGGATGAAAACAGGGAATGTTTTGAAAATGCGCGTGTGGCTAAATATAACACAAGCCCGTAGCGTGAGCTCACCTCTGCCCAGACTTACGGCCATCGCCAAGAAAAGGAGCGAAAGATCGAACCTGATCCGAGAAGATATAGCGAAACTCTTTGGGACAACTGACCGCCTGCCTGTGAACAATCATCTTACTCTGAAAATGAATTCCACACCCAATTTGGTTCTTATCTCTGGCAAGTGTCTGGAATGTTCTAGGCCCTTGAGTCAGTGATTGCTCAGCCAAAGGTTATTAGCCACGAACCAGCACCGTGCAGATGCTCGTGGCATATAAGCTGTTGAACATAAGTTCTGTATACGGCGAAAATCACGCGTGGATGGTGAAGTCAGGCAAAACACGCCCAACGATGAGTTCATTGCCGAGACAAGCCTACGGAATTAGCCTGAATTGATCACTTGTGGCAAGTAGTCCTGGAGAATTTGAGACAACACGAGAAAAGAAAAGCTCGTGCCTGAGACAATGTTTCACACAAGCACATTTTCGAGTTTTGTTGGGTGGGCGGACGAGGAATGCCGGCATGTAATTTAGCAATAAACCCGACTCTCAGACTTTCACTCGCATGTGAATCGCATCCGAAGGAAAAAATTGTTCCCAAATTTCACCAACCTAATTCGTGCCCGCCCAGCCCCAAAGAAAAATGGGGCCATTTATCGTTTTCGCCGCGCGTGCCCATGCCCGACGGAAAACTTTTACTTGGCGAAAGTTTCCGACCTGCAGATTGCCACCGAGCACCGCACCTGGCTCTTTCACGATTTCTCCTCATTGAGCTCGTATATCTGCTTGCAACTCACGTATCACGTGACACACGTGCCGCTAATACTTTGTCCGCCCTAGGAGTTGTGTGAGCGCTGCTCTAACATTCGGCACGACACACTTCCACGTGAGTCCCATCTCTCATCTTTATTTGGAGATCATTCTATTTGGAGCTCTGGCAATGGCCAGTCTGCGCACTTCTTCTACGCAGTTATTCGTGCTTTCGATAGCCCTACTTCACAGCAGAGCTGTGGTTTTTATCGTAATACGATTCGTAAATACGATCACGATTTTTTTTCTCGTCGTAGTCGTAATTACGAATTTTCGCTTTCGTGCTTACGAATCGTATTATGCGTAGGAAGAAAGTCGTCTTGGCTAATAGTAACAAAACTTTCAGTCAACCCTAACATTTGGCGAACGTAGCCAGCCAGGAGAGCAAATGTGCTCTAGATGTTGATATCATCTACATGCGGTCAACATTCTTTGCAAGGCCTTTCACAAGTTTGAAAAATTGACTCGACGTGTGAGGATCGAGCTGATGAAGATGCCTTCTGAAAAGTACCGCAACGAAAACAATTTGGATCATTCATCGAGCACCACTATACTTCCCAGCATTTCATTTTTGTCACCTTTGTCCCCCGATACGAAAATTATATCGCTCATCTGACCGTGAACATTGTGGCACAGGTTTGCGGAATGCTCTCAGAAGTTTCCTCGACAATAGTATCACTGATGTCGTCGAACTCAAGGTTGCTCATGTCCTCGACGGAGTTTTCGGAGGCTTCACTGCAACTGTCGCTTGACTCGTCGGCCAGCTCATCGGTGCATTCATCTTCACTCTCAGTGTCCACCTCTTCGTAATCAATCCGATCCCTGCCATTCCTCTCACAACCGGGAAGCTTACTCATATACTTGAGAATGACCAACATTTTGATGAATTCTGGCAGCAATTTGGTTCTCCTCTTTGTTACAATACGTTTATTGTAGAAAATGAAGATTCAGATAGTGCTGACATGGAGAATCCCACCAGTTGTGGTGCATTGTCTTTGACTGGTAGAAACCCCCTTGCAATTTACGAATTCGTAAATTTCGTAATTCGTAATTATGAAATGACTGGCAATCGTAATTGTAATGAACTTTCCAAAAATTATCGTAAATAGCTATTACGATTACAATCTTTACGATATTTACGAATTACCCACAACTCTGCTTCACAGATGGACCCTACCCAGGAGACTGTTACATCTTTGAGGATACCAAGGCTACTGAGAGGAGCGATGCTGGGGCCCACGCACCGCCACGCTGCTAGTCGTGCACGCAACAAATTCCCGAAATGCCACTGAAACTGCACACACCATCGAAAGCTTTATGCGAAGACTTTATTTTCTGGCCGTGACCCCTGAGGCAAAATCTGCCGTAGCAATTTATAATTTGGTGTCCATACAAAGCCGAACGGGGCACTGACTTGGCCCTTAGCGGCTTGCGAGGGTCGGTATAGACGGTAGTCGTGGAGAATTGAATATGTACTAAGCCTAAGATTTAATTTGACGCAGCTTTCGCTCAAGCGCCTTCATGCGAAGCCTCCCGCATTACATCACCCTCTCCGATTGCAAGCGAATTGGCCACAAAGTTTAATGGAGTTACACCGCCAGAGTGTCTCACATTTTCCTCATGAGTGCCTCGCCACAACCCGCCTTGTTCGGGAAATGCACGGTAGCAGATACGGGTAACGGGGCGAGTTAAGGCAATATTCGGGAAAAGAAAAGTGGTTGTTCGTGCGCTGAGCGCTCACTAGGACAAAAGTCTACCGAATGAAAGAAGGAAGTCTTTGCCGAGGGTCTAGCCCGGGTGAAAGCGGCGGCCGCCGGGAGTGTGCTCACGTGATTCGCCCGCGCGCCCCCTAGGGGTGAACACCTCACGCACCCCCTGTGATGTGTTTCCTTTACCTAGTATTGCACAAAGGAAGGTAAGACAATGTGTTCCGAATGTGTTCCGGTTATGTGACGAAATCCTTCAAAACTCATCGAGCTCTACTACATTTGAACACACCCAGTAGTGATTTGGCGGATCTCAAACAGTGACGGCGCCGTGCCTCGGCGGTTAAGCAGCCTCCGTGGGATCGGCAAATCTGGAAAAAAAATGGCCCCGACGTGGCCTCGCATCGCCGTGTGGCTGTACGGAGGTCCGCCGGTGTGCACGGGGATGCACTGCATGGGGGGCGCACTGCACGAGGATGCGCACTGCACGAGGATGCGCGTTATGCTGCGTCATAGCGCAGCTCGGGTTAATCAAGCTCGCAGTATTCTTAATTCGCCTGCAGCGTGGAGTCCTGCGCATTTGCAGCGCTGACGTTAGGGGCATGGTGACCATCCATCGGGAGTGCCCGACGCCTGACATATTTAAGAATCTGGGGATCTCCTACCTTCCCCAATTGTTCCTTATTTCCCCCATCCGCTTTGACCACTATTGTTCACTTTATACACTAACGTATATCCTGGACATTTCATAGACTCTTGTGTGCCTCCACATATTTACGAAGAACAATAGCTCGCGAAACTAACAATGGTCTATTCTTCCGATGCCAGCAAGTGGAGAGCGTACCAATTCTCGGACCCCTTCGCCGCAGGCTCCTTTTACGTGTGCAACAAGATCAATACCCACTTCTGCCGCCCGGATTGTGACGCACACCCCGTGACCGAGTTGCATTCGGAAATCAAGTTTGTCGCCTCTGCTGCCGACGCAGTTCGCTTGGGGTTTGCGCCGTGCAAAACCTGCGACCCCATGCTGGTGCCCACCATCGACGTCAACCTCTTGCTTGTGACTGTGCGTGAGATCAACAAGCTGATTGGCTTTGTGGCGCCATTGCTCGATGACGACGAGGACAAGGTCACCGAGAAAATCAAGGAGAACATCTTGGGTCACAACAACGTGCAGCGCCGCATGTCGGTGCCAAACACGTTTTCGAGCAGAAGCAGTGCTAAGCCCGCGCAGTTTGCCGTGTCGAAAAACGACTCCGAGCACTACCGCTTGATTGATTTGGCCTGCCGTCACCTTGCCTTGGCCGCGGCGGTATCCATTTTCAGTGCTGCTGGTTCCGTGTCCGGAAGCGGCTCAAGTAGTCCTAAGCTGGAATCCGATGGGTCGTCTGTGGCGCCTAGTGCCAGCAAGAAGGTCGGAAGAAAGAGAAGAGGCGGCGTTTTGGGATTCAAGGAGTTGGCCACCAAATCGAAGTTGTCCGCATGGCACTTCCACCGCGTGTTCAAGTCGATCATCGGCCTCACGCCTAAGACTTATGGAGACATGTGCTGGGAGTTCTTGGAGAAGGAGAAAGAGGCTATGGATGCGGGCGCCGGCGTATCTGCACTGGGCACGCATGCCAAAAGCATGTCGCTTGCCGACACTGCGTCTCTGACCCCTGCGCCTGTGCATGCAACCCAGTACGCACCTGCCTCAGCCAGATCCGTCTCTCCTCTCATGAATGAAGAGCCGCCCACGTACAAGGTCGAGTTTGATAATGCGTACGTGACGCCGCCACAAACTCACGCGGTTGTGTTGCCCGGTTCGGGCCAAAAACGGTCCCGGGTCCCTGGTATGGATGAAGTGGTGCCGCTGCCTAAACGCATCTCGCACAACGTGTCGCTGCCACACTTGAGCCCCTTCAACAACCTCAGGTTGGAGGACCAACGTGACCAGTTGACGGCGTTCGATGCGCTGTCACGTGCCATCTCCGTGCCCAACCTCAGCACGTTCTCGGCCGCCCCAAACTCGCTCTTCCAGCACCTGCGCAATTTCGAATTTTTTGGGCAGTATGCTCCTGAATACAACCCACTGCACTTCCTGAACGAGATCTCGCCTGCCACAATTGACGATGTTTCGCCTTTGAACGAGTCCGCGATGATCTCGCCGGGAATGTCGTTCTCTGTGCTCGATGCACAAGGCCCTGCGTTCTTCTCGGAGCCCCAGCCATACAAAGATGAAGACATTTTTCCTGACATGGAGTTTTTCCCCGACTTGTTCAAGGTCAAGGACGAGTATCCCATGGACTACAATTTGAATGATCCAATGCTTCTGGGCCTTGCGCCCGAGATGATGTTGGGTACTGATTTCTGAGGGTCGCTGAATTTGCTGTTATTTTTGATTTGCTTGCTTTGTTAGATTTCGGGTTTGTGTGGTGACCCAGTGCTGGTTCACTGGTCGGATAATTGGACTTTTGCTTTTTTTTACTTATAGACGCTGTTTTTACTAAATATAATGATTGTACTCCCACTGATTTATTACCCGTATGACTTACCCCTCGCTTAATCGAAGGTACTTAGCTGCAGCCCGTCCGAGGTGCTGGGGCACCTATTGTTATCGACTGGGGTGCTACATGCGGACTCATTCAAGATTCGTTTCTTAAAGAGGGCCAAGGACGTAAATATAGGGATTTCCATAGTCAATTTCACTTGAAAGCCTCTCCACCAGAATTTCTCAGTCGTCACTTTTCTGTTTTCAGTTTCAGAAAGGGAATTTAAGTCGTATTCGCTCTGGAGATACCTTCCTATTGTGATTGACCAGCCTGGTCTCACGTACCATCTACTGTAGAGACCCCGTACGATCGACTGTAGAGACCCAACACACACCAATCCACATTCCCATGTTCATTCACGTATGGCACGTACACTCCACCATCATGTCATCAGATGGAACAGCTTGGATCCGAAACATGGATTTGAAGTCGATGCAGCGAGCATCATGTGTTCCAGTCTCTGAGAGATATGGTCAAACCGTTAGACCGTCATAGAATCCGATCATACTCATTGCGATAATTTTCTCTATTTTGTGGGTGGGCGAGCTTTCACACAACCCCCCTAAGACGCCTCGGATGTACAGTAACAGACTCTCACAGGGGACAGTTAAATTCCGCTTGCATCCAATAAACCACGTATTCTCGCAGGTTTACCGTTCAATTATCGAAAAAAGCCGACTCCAATGGTGGCAACGCAAATCATATTTCCTGTGGGCATGTGCCAACAACAAGGCGGAAAAGTAGGTGACACTCAACCAAGAGATGGTAGCTTATTTCGAAGAAACTCTTCACCTTGATCTCTCACCTGTGATAGTAAGCAACATGTTCTAGTCCTACTCTCACACCTAGATCTGGAGCCACAGTACTGTCAAACTCAGGAGAGCCGGACGCTATGGGAACAAGATTCGCGTTAACCTGGAAAGCCGCACGAAAAAAAGTGCCCTAGTTGAGGAATTTTATTATGGGGTGTTCTCTATATTGATTTAATAGGAAAATTTGTCCAGAATTTCGATAAAAAAAGGCTATTTGAAAGGCAGAATCGGCATGATCATGACCCAAAATGTAGTGAGAAAGTTGCAAAAATTCATTAGTACCTTAGCCAGAGACAAGAAAGCACGCTCAACAAAAGATTCATAGGCGCTCATTGAAGTGAAGAAGTAATTTGTAAGTAGTTCAAATACCAAAGATCACCAAGTTTCTCGCTAACGTAAATACTTCGAATCTTCCAGTGGACAATCCCATATATGTGATGCCTCACTCTCGTGGCAATCCATGCACAAAGAAACTATAATATGCAGAAAAAACTGATCTATATACAAGAATTTATTTCTTTATTGGGCAGAGCAGAAAAAATGTCAATTTTAATCAAGTCCGGCTTATCAAACATTGACTGTACTGAGGTGCATCGATGATAAGTCCGGAAAAAGAGAAAGAGACACTCAAAATGATTCGAGCCAGTAGCCAAATAACCACATAAGTGGGCTGATTTCCACATTGGGTTGTTCTTAACCTGCAGAAAAAGGCAAGCACCGCGGCACAGGCGTGCATATAAGCTCAATAGTTTCGAGTATCCATGCACAAAAGACAT
Source organism: Metschnikowia corniflorae (assembly GCA_030581935.1). Lineage (NCBI taxonomy): Eukaryota > Fungi > Ascomycota > Pichiomycetes > Serinales > Metschnikowiaceae > Metschnikowia > Metschnikowia corniflorae. The sequence continues at coordinate 122,237 of JAKTWD010000523.1, read as the reverse complement.
CAAGACCGATTCCGCAATATCCTGCACATATTCCTTCAATTAACATTGGTCGTGCAACGCACACAGTTCTCGCCCTCCCGAACAATTTCAGACTCGGATTTTCGGGCTTTTGCGCTTAAGTGCTGGCCAAAATACATATTCCAAACATGTCTAAAATCATCCTAGCCTGAAGACACTGACCGGATGTCTTCCAACTCTGATGTTCAAGAATAGAAAATCGCGCCTTGTTTGAGTAGCGGAAAAGGATAGTGAGAGTTTGTATACAATTCAATCGTACGCTATTTTAGACGCATGCCTCAACGAACTGTACGGGTCCGGCAGGTCCCCGGTGCAAATGCCAAGGAAAATCTGTAAAAATAACACACTCCCAAGGATGCTAGGGCAAAGTGGTCGGCCAACTTGTTCGCCGGCAACAAGTAGTCAAATCTGCACGACTTTAACTATCGAGTATAATTTGAGGCGGTGTAAATGCGGGGCGGCAAGTTTCTCATGGGAGTAATGCAAAAGGGGGTTCTCGAAGCTCATTTTGTGGAAAGAATATTTTGCGCAGCATGCCCAGAGAAAGCGCAATTTCCAGTTCAGATTCTGTACGCGTGCTTTCCCATGACGCCATCGTATGGCCATCATGTCCTGCAGCAAATTTTTCCTACCTTCTGCCCTACATTCCAGCGGGACTTGCGTTCATGGAAGGACTTGTTGTCGTGCATCCAACAAACGACCCAAAAAAATTTCTGCAGGCACGCCGATCGCCGTGTATGGAAGGCCAAATCGCCCTATCTTGACGGCATTAAGTAAGCGATGTCCTGCATGCTATGATTTCCGGACCGGATGTGAGACTGGCATTTTTTGACTAGTTTTGACCAGTGTGGTGCTGCAATTTTCCGTCTTGCATTGCAACATTGTCTCATCGCATGCTGCATTGCTAATCTGCAACATCACTCGAGAATTGCAAGATCGCAAAATCATGCAACCAAATTTGCGCTGAACACTTGCGCTGACCGTGGATTCAGCTCAGTTGATTATAACAACTAAAGATGGATCTCATTAACCTTCATTGTAGTCGGCCACCCGCTGCTTGTTTTGCTTGGCGACCTCCACCAACTGTTGGAATGCACTGGTGGCAACATCTTTACGTCCCAATTCTGCAGTTGCACCCTGCGACGTCTGCTTGCCCTCGGTCAAAGATGCCTGTGACCCACTGCCCGCTTCTTTCAACGCGTTTGCAAAGCGGCCCCATCCAGAAAGCGGCAGCCGCGCGCCTCGAGTAGAAGTCGAGATGCCGGCATCGGCAGCAGCAGCAGCAGCAGCATCTGGTTCACGCACGACACCCTCTTCGCCAAACAAATTGATCTCGTTCGGGTCGTCGTCGCCATCGTCGCCCTGCAAGCGCCGAAGTCGCTGCACACGGTTTGCCAACTTGACCATCTCGATCGCGTGGCGAAATTTGGCTCGCGCGTCGAATTGCAGCCGCAAGTTGGGCAACAAATCGGCGTCGCGGTGTGTTGCTGCCACCTCTACTAGCCACGGGTCGCGCAAAAGTTCGGCGGCCGTTGATCGGTGGGCCGGATTGAACTGCAATGCCTTGATGATGAATCGCCGCGCATCCTTAGAGACATTGCGCCAGTAGTCCGCGTGGAAAATCACGGCATTGTTGTGCCGAACCTCGGTGACGAAATCCTGGACGTTCTCGGCCCGGAATGGCGAGTACCCGCATAGCAACGTGTAGGTGACGACGCCCAATGACCACACATCGCAGGGTTTGCCATGCCCCGTGCCCATAATTACCTCGGGCGCCGCGTACCCAAACAGGCCCGCGCTCAGCTGAAGCTGCTCGTTGGGGCTCTGCAAACGCTTGGCGATGCCGAAATCTGCTAAAACCACCCCGGAGTCTTCGTCAGCACTGAGGTACAACACGTTTTCGGGCTTGATATCACGATGAACGATATCCTGATTGTGCAAATACGAAATTGCCTCGAGCATTTGCACCACCACAAGCGACGCATCGTGCTCGGTGAAGCGGCCTTGCTTCACAATGCGGTCAAAAAGCTCGCCGCCCGTGGCCAATTGTGTCACGATGTAGAACTTCTCGCGCGACTCGAACCAGTCCCGGAAGCCCACAATGTGTGGATGGCTGAGCTCCTTGAGAAGCCCAAGCTCATCAATTACAAGCTGCTCATCGCCCTTCAAAGCTTTCTTCAAAATGATCTTGACTGCAACATCTTCGCCTCGCACATTGTCTCTTGCGTAGCGCACAATGCCAAACGATCCGGCGCCTAGCGTGCGTCCAAAGGTGAGATTGGACTTGCGAATGTACGAGTCGGGCTGCCCGCTGATTTTGTGAAATAGCTTTTTCAAGGGCTTTCCTGTTTCAGCGTCCATTTTTGCGTTGAGAAACTGTCTCGGATGATGTTGAAGATATGGGTTCTGAATGCGGAAGATCCGGGAAGACTGGGCGTGAGTAGAATGTGTTGCGTTTTCTGGGGCTGAACGTTGTTCTTGAGAATATTTTCGTGATATCTATCGATAAATTGAACGCTCCAATTCTCGGAAAAGTCGGTTTAATGAAGATGTTTGCTGTCGACACTGTGTTGTGGAGAATCGCACACTCGGATGTGGTCATTGTAGATCGCTGCTCTTGCTCGGAGAGGCAGCGTGGGAGTGCACATAACTCAAGGAGCCGCAAGCCACACGCGCGCGGTGCTTGCTCATGAGCGAGCTCCTGAGTGCATTTAGAGGGAATGTACGGGTGTAAAGCAGCGTTGCGAACTGCGGCCGTATCACGGCAAAATCACGATTTACGGTGTTCAGAGCCACCGTAACCACAGCCAAATGCGTAAGTTGTTATCTTGCCTTAATTTTGCAACCGTACTTTTGCCGTCAAAGTCCCCCCATCTTGAGATATTCTGGTACCTGAGATTATTCTTTTCTTCGGTTTGCCGGACGCTAACGCCTTCTCAGCCATCTTTGACAACACATTTCTGTGTCTAGATTTGTGATCCTTAATTAAAGCTGCCCCAATCGCTGGGTATTGTGATTTAGCTTTGTGAGCAAAAGATAAGCTCACACGTAAGCGGAACGAGTCTTTTTGGTCAGGTGTAGTCTCCAAGATTTGTCGTCTGAATCGACGTATTTTGAAAGCATGCGAACTCAGCTATTTGATTCCATGTGATTGAAATTAGCCTGTAGGGTGGACTTCTCCAAAGAGATCTCTGTCGACGTGATTGCGCACACAGAATGGTGAGAATGGGCTTTGGAGACGGCGGTGTGAATGAGGCTAGTAGTTATCCTTGATTTTTGTTTCAATGAACGAGCGCAGGGCAGTCGACTATCACGAAGTTTCAGAGCAGTGAACACTTGCATACCAGGAGCTTTCACTTGATATTTATCCAATACTTGAACAAAATGTGCAACGCTAGTTGAAGGGTGCCTTTTTCAAGAGAGACCTTAAAGAGCCGTTAAAAGCGGATCATGGTAACTGCGAGGGAAAGCGGCCGCCACGTCCATAAATCGTAAACGTAGATTGCATAATAAAGCCGTAATGTACATCACGATTTTCGGTAGATTACGGAACTGCGCGACACTGGTGTGTATCGCTTGGGTAACCCTGAGAAAAGCGCCCACTAATGTATTGAGCGGTAAACCTTTTGCTTTGCGACAAACATTAGTAAGTATTTCAGGATGCGAAACATCCTTTTTTCTTTTGATCCCATGCACTCATAATTTAGATCTTGTAGGCTCACATCACTCGATCTTTTAGGTACGACAGTCTAGATCTGAACTTGGCTGGAAGTCAACCCTCGTGGAGCTGCGGTAATGGAAGTTATGACATATCGATTTCCATCGCCAACAAGCTGAAATGTTTACAAAAGCACGATGAGGGGAGATGAGTCTCCCAGTTGCCCAAAAAACCCGAGGATTTTCAAATATTTTCTGAACTTTGTAAAGGGTATTCTGTATTTGCAGCCATTCCCCGCGGGATATGTCAGTTGGAATTCATGACAACGGTAATTTAAGTGCAAACCACGTGACAATCACTTAGTTAACTCTACGAGATCGATGCTTTCGATAGTTCAGCTGTTTTGGAGATCCAGCTTATATCTGTCTTTGTATCGAATTTCAACTGAAGAAGAGAGAAAAATCTCTTCGCATTGCATACTCACTCTGGTCATCAGGTCGTGGAAATCACTTGTTCTTCGATAGGGATCTGCATATTACGACATGTCTCGCGCCATGTGCTCCGGTCTTGGCGGATTCTACGCTGGTTCCGCTTACAAAATTTTCAAGAAATTGCAAACTCCACCAACAATTTCCTAGCTAGAAATTGGGCTTATAGCCACGGGGCTGTAACTAAAATTGGCAAAAGACCCCAGATGGTTTTTTCTCCTGCTTTGCTCCCCACAAAGCTGCCAGTCGCGGGATTGCGGCTCCTACAAATTTCGATAGCGCAATCTCCTGCCCAAAGCGGCACGAATTGTCGGAACCCCGGTTCCGCGTGCGGCCCTCAGCTGCGAAATATAAGGCTCTCCGATAGCCGGAAATCAAAAGAGAGACCATTTCGCAAGATCGGAGGAAAGTGCCAACTGGCTAATAGAATGCTAAGACATAGAGGAGTCCTGTTTTTGCGTGCGTTTCTGAAGCGGGCTAGCCTGACGTCGGCGGCCGCTACCTACTTCCCCACAGAGCCGGTTGCGCCGAATCTCGTATCGGAGTCCGTACCAGGACCTATCAGTATCGAGAAAAACAAAGTTTTGGGGGCAGTATTCGACAACCGTGCGTCTTATTTCGTCACTGACTACTCCAACTCCGTCGGTAACTACATATCCGACTGTGATGGCAACCAGCTCTTAGACATTTATTGCCAGATTTCGTCGATCCCGTTGGGATACAACAACCCCGCGTTGCTTGCTGCGGCAGTATCCCCAGAAATGGCCAGTGCATTGGTCAATCGTCCGGCATTGGCGTGTTTTCCGCAGGCGGATTACGCCGAAATCCTTCAGGATGGGATTCTTGCGGCTGCTCCTCCGGGAATGAGCAAAGTCTGGACAGCACTCTCTGGGTCATGCGCCAATGAGACCGCTTACAAGGCTGCATTCATGTATCAAGCTGCACACCAACGCGGATCGATGGATTTTACTGACGAGGAGTTGACCCTGGTGATGGACAACAAGGCGCCAGGATCGCCCGACCGTGTGATTTTGTCTTTTGACAAGGGCTTCCACGGCCGTCTTTTTGGATCGCTCTCGACGACGCGCCTGAAGGCGATTCACAAATTGGATATTCCTGCGTTCAAGTGGCCAAAGGCGCCATTTCCAGAATTAAAGTACCCCTTGCAAGACTTTGTGAAGGAGAACGCTGAGGAGGAGGAGCGCTGCTTGGCCGAGTTCGAGCGTATCGTCAAACTGTACCCTCCCCACAGCATTGCTGCTATTATAGTCGAGCCAGTACAGTCTGAGGGCGGCGACAACCATGCGTCGAAATTTTTCTTCTACGGCTTGCGTGAGTTGACGTTGAAGCACGAAATTTTGATGATCGTTGATGAAGTTCAGACAGGCGTCGGCGCCAGCGGAAAGTTCTGGGCCCACGAGCATTGGGAATTGCCCACACCACCAGACATGGTGACCTTTTCCAAGAAGTTTCAAGCTGCGGGCTTCTACTTTGCCAACGAGAAATTACAGCCAGCCCAGCCATACAGGCAGTTCAACACGTGGTGCGGAGACCCATCAAAGGCAATAATCGCGAGACTGATCTACCAGGAGATCACCAAATATGGTCTTGTGGAGAAGACTGCGGAGGTGGGACGTTATTTGTATTTTCAATTGGAAGCACTTTTTGCAAAGTTCCCAGGGAAAGTGCACAGCTTGCGCGGTGAAAACTATGGTACGTTCATCGCTTTCACATGCGAGAACCCGCACAAAAGAAACGAGTTATTGTTGAAAATGCGGTCTGTTGGCATCAACATCGGTGGCTGCGGTGACCACAGCATCCGGTTGCGGCCTTCGCTAGTGTTTGAGAAAGCGCACGCAGACTTGTTGTTAGAGGCGCTCGAGACATCGTTGAAAAGCATTTGAGTGAACTCTCCCGTTGTTGCATGAAAGCGGGATTAATCGAGGGTGGAACGTGATTAATTGACATTCAAATGGCCGATTGGTTTGCTCCTATATAAAACTGAAAAGGCGTAGAAGTCAATATGTTTTGCTATCCTCATATCTCGGCTACTTTTACACGGGTCACTGCTAATTTCAGTGGAGCACTTGTCCTAGTCGCCCCCAGTCTCGTGGATTTTACTACGCAAGACATGGAGCAAATACCCGGTTTCTAAATAGTGCCCGTCAAGCAGCATATGCACACTTTGTGGTATATCAAGCATTCTGGAAAAGCTCAATTTCCAAATGCCTAGCTCTTCAATGAGTTGCGATACCCTCTCGGCATAACCTGCAAGGCCAGACCTGGGTAATCCGTATTCATTGTACAAGCCGAGAATCTTGACATTGACCTGAATTATGTCGTGGACTAGTTCCCGCTCGTCCCAGGTGAGGGAATGAAAATCTAACATGTGTCTACTGTCTGTCCCTAAATTCAACATATGTTTTGCAAGCGTGAGCTGATCAGAGAGATCTTTTGAGCGTGGAACTTTCTTTACTAGCGCTACGATGGCCAGAAGCTCCTTGCTAAGTTCCCCAATCTCTATTTCGAATGCAAACGTATCCAAGGCTGTGCCTCCAAGTAAGGATTTGACTCGCTCCATGAACCACCTGAACAAAGGCTGAATTGCTGCAATGAAAGCCGACTCTTCGGACTTATACTGATCTGCTCCGAGCTCTGGGTCGGGGTGTACTTGTAATACTTTTGGATTCGGGTTAAATTTTTGGTCATTTGTTGCTCCATGGTCGCCGATGACATCTTTGTGGTCGGCTGTGACACCTTTGTGGTCGGCGGTGACATCTTTATGGTCGTTGGTGTCATCTGTATGGTCGTTGGTGTCATCTTTCTGGTAGGCGGTGACATCTGTATGGTCGGTGGTGACATCTGTATGGTCGGTGGTGACATCTGTATGGTCGCTGATATCATCTTTATGGCCGCTGGTGTCATCTTTTATACCTACGAGTGGTTTATGATACACATGTGATTCGTCGTCAAAATCATAGAGGGTGTCAGAACTTCCTTTGTTTTCCTCCAACATGATCAGGATGCTTCCAAGTAAAGTCCATCCGGCCTTATCTCCCGATTTTTGCTTACATTCACAGGTCGCAGGACTCGAAACAACGTGCAATATACTGGTCGCCAAGACGAGAAAACAAGACACGGCTTTCATTCTGGGACACAGAGTTGACAATGTAAACTCGGGTGAGTCTGAAAAAGCGTGTGCTGGGCTGATATATAAATCAAAATTGGGGTAAGGAGGCAAAGCTATTGAAATTACTTGATATAGCCATTCCAGTAAGGCTGTGTTTTCACCGTCGCAACTGACTCGAGGAACTTTCTGTTTAGGATTTCAATTGAGGCGAAAACGTAAGAGACAGAGCCACCGACTTGAGGAACCATTTCATGTATCCAGCTCGAGAGCACGCAATCGACGTTTTGACAACATGGAATGAATTTATGAAATGACTAGTCAGACTCCAAGTGCTCAATAATATCGTGTTAAACTCTCAATCCGCGAATTGGAAGATTCATTTATATCCTTAGAATTCAAAACTTTAAAAAAATGGAATCTAAACTATGTCTGAAAATAAATATTTCAGTTTATTGTGACTGACCAGGAAGCAATCGAGATCAAATTCTCCGAGTCAAGGGTTTCACGTGTTTAATGTATTCGGTGGCGCGAACAAAAGTATCAGATCGAAACTAATTGTGAAATGTGAGATATCTTTTCCACCCTCTCTCTTCAACTTTAGCCGATAACTTAATTCACTAGCTTTCGCACCAACCGGCATTTGAATCGGCAACAACAAACGCGTCTCAAAAAAACTCTTTCTTTTTTTCGAACACCTCCAATGCCACCACAACTGGCCGAATCGACTCCAGTTTTGTAGGATGATGAAACTAGAATTTTATTTGCCCTGAGGACCCTAAAAGAGGGTGATATCAAGTCAGTTCGAGAAGCAGCACGCGTTTCAATGTGTCCCGCAGCACTCGGAAACGGAGGAAGACAGGTTCAAGAAATCAGGTCGAAGGAGCCGAAGACCAAACAAAATTAACAAATACTGAAGACGAAAGTTTAGTCAAATGGATTCTCTCGAATGACTCTCGCGGTCTCGCCCCGGAAGTCAATGCTGCTCGCAATATGGCAGATTATTAGCTCGCGTCGCGTGAAACAAATAAAAATTGAAAGTTGGTACCACTTGGGTTTCCAGATTTCTGAAAAGACACCCAAATCTCGACACAAAGTGCTCGAGACCTTTTGATTATCGACGGACAAAGCGCCAAGACCCAACGGTACTAGTAGGTTGGTTTGATCTTGTGCATAACACGATGCTTATTTATGGGATCGGGTCAAACGATGTGTACACTGTGGACGAGAGATGGGTTTGAATGCGGCAAGAAAGGTTGTCTCAGGATCTGAAATACTGAAAAAAAACAATTCATTCAGAATGGAAATTGAGAGTGGATGACAGCAATTGAGTGTATCATTTCCACGGGTCTGTTTTTGCACCCATTTATCGTTTTTAAAGGAGAGTAAATTTGCGAGTTTTGGTATACTGGGCCGGAAGAATACTGGCGCTTGCGAGCTAGTGCGAATGGTTGGTCATCCAATGATACTGCTATCCGGCGGGTCGAGCAGGTTTTCATCCCTCAGACAGAGTCTATAGCGAAATGCACTCATGGACTTTTGATACTAGACGGACATAGCAATCATTTGACACCAGAGTTTGACAAATCATGCAACGAAAATGAAATAATCGCTCTATATAATTCAGCTCAACATCTGATTTGTTGCAAACTCTTGATCTTTGCTGTTTTGGGCCGTTAAAGACATAATATCACCAGTTGGCCGGAGAAAGGAGTAGGGTTGATGTGCTCGCGGGTGGCAGTGTGCGCATCAAGAAGATGATTTCGTTGGACTATACAAACTTGCTCGGGTGTATCACGCTCACGCGAATTCACCAGTTCAACGCTTTCGCTGGAGCCCGTATTGAAATCATCTTACGTGGTTCCAGATACGAGCCAAGAAGGTTTTCAGCTCTCACAGCAAGAAGTCAGAGATTGCGATCGGCACAGTTTCAGATCTGCCAGTCGCAAGCAACAAGAGAAACTTCCACCAATATAACCGGGGAGGTTTTTGGAAATTTGCCCAACGGCTCGTCCCAAACGACGATGGGAAAAATTATGGAGGCAAGTCCGCAAATACGAATGGATACAGCACAAAGATTTGAAAGCTCTCCATCATTATAGTTTCGGATCTCATGTTCCGATTCATGATACGAAGACCCCAGTTACAGGCTTCAAATGTCATTTATGCCTTGAAGGGTAGATCTGACAGGTATGCTCAAGCATCTTTACAGCGAATGCAGCTGCACGATATCCTGGTGGAATCAGTTAGGCATGACATTGCCCATGAGATTGAATTCGATGTTGGCACCATTGAATCATGAGTACGAAAATATGCGCAACCTCAATTGGTACGTGGAGACTGTTCGCCGAGTTTATTGTTCGAGAACAAAGGATGCGGAATCGGGCATTGTGCTTCAACCACTTCTGAGACGCAGGTTGAAGAAGTTCTTGGAGCATACTCGGGTCAGAACGGACTGACACGACTTGCAGAAGCGGGAAGGGTAGGGAAGAGAGAGTAAGGCTTGGGAAAGTCGGGCTCTTTCACTACTCAGTGCCTTTTCCAAGATGTATTATAGGTTTTTCTATGGAAGTATAGATTTTGTAGCTTCAGGTGGGAGCCCCCTATAATACAATTGATTCTTTAGAAAAAAAAAATCGGGTAGAAGCTTTACTGCTCGAATTGTCAGGAGCAGCTTCGAAACTCCCGGCTTATTACCATTAAATTCTCAGCGGGTGTTATCAAAGATCAACATCGAGGTAAGAAACGAGGTGTCTCCAGGAAGTCATCTGACGCCACGGTGATCTTCTAGTCTTGCTGATGATTCGAGTACGCCTTCAAAACACAGCTATTTCATGAGCCTTGCTTCCTCACATTACAAATTTCTAGAATTTTGTCCTGGGGATGTGGCTGGTCCGTTGAAAGCCTTTTTTGACAAATTTATAAAGTACGTGCTTTCGCAGTGACGTTCATTTGTGATAATGGTCAAACAATTCAGCGATGTTCCCGACACCCATGCCAGCCAGAACAAAAAAAGACAATAACTCGAAAGAGCGTATAGTCGGCGCTAGTGACTAGTTCATTGAGGAATACAACAAACACAATTTTAGCAGCTCTCTAGGAGATGTTAATCCCTTTTCGAAAAATTCCGTGGACTCAGAAGATAAAATTCACAGCTACATTAAAAACGCAAAACCACTTGTGGAATTTGTGAAACAATAGGGCATCGTGGACAGAAATGTCCAAATGAAACTCAATAAAATTTTTTTTGTTTTCGCGTTTGTTTAGCCTTTACACTTGGAGTCAAAGAAATTATATGTTAACAAAATGCAGGCGGTGACCCAAATGCCAATTTGGTGCGAAAGCTAGTGAATTACGTTAGTTGAAATTATGGTGCGAGATGAGAATCTATCACCAAAATGACCGTTCCGCTGTCTAATAGTCGAGAGCTTCACAGCTCAACCCAGTCATCTACGTGGAACTATAGCAAAACAATAGGACATGATCCCAAAGATCGATCTCCATTTTTGAGAACACAAAGCCATGAATTTCGTCGAATCGAACTGCTTCTATGGAATAACAAATCCAGGGCAGCTCTGTAGCCGCACCGACCCCACAGTTAAGTCACGTGATCCGGAAACACGGGGTACGCCCAGCGGAAAAACGATATTCCGGCCCGACCCCAGTTCATCCCATTGGTTTCCCCAAGCCCGTGCTAAATGAGAATAGACCAGAGCACTGACGCGTTCTTTTGATACTATTCCAAATATTACAGATTATTCTCTAGTCCACACAGCCGACGTCAGTACCGAAATGACCCTGACTCCAGAAAAGGCTTTGGCCAAGCTAGATCAGGAAAACGGTCGAGATGTGGAAAGCCTCTTTTCTCTCCTGAAAACCGTGGCACGTGAACTTCCCGAGAATCCATCAAAAATTAACACAATAGCGATCATTGGTCTTCGCGGGGTAGGCAAATCCACACTAGCACTTATGGCTCTGGCCCAGCTAGGGTTCCTTTACTTGGATGTGGAAAAATGTGTTAGTGAATACACGGGAAAACCGGAGGCGCAGTATCTCAAAGAAGTGACTTTGGAACAGTATCAGGATCTTCAATTCCAGCTTGTGTCGACACAAGTGATGGCACACAAGACGCAAAGTGCCGTGGTGGTGATGCCTCTGACGATAATAAATTCCGAGAAATTGATGGACTTTTTGAAGTCGGGCCATTTCTCTTTGATTGTCAATCTAGAGTGTGATGTTGCCCACATTTTGCGGTACCTGGAATTTGAAGGAAGTCCCGAGGAAGGAGCAAAACTAGTGCGTCGAAAGTTCGAGAAGTACCGTGCCTTGGCCACTCATTATTTCTTCAACTGCTTTTCGGATTCGCCCTCCGGAGATACAAATCCGGTGGAAAATAGCCGCTTTTTCGTGTTGAAACCGGTGCAACGGGACTTTACTCGATTCCTTCTTTTCCTCATCCGAGGGCCGGATGCCGCATGGGCATACGTGGGAAATCTCCATCTTCGAATAGGCCAAAACGAGAAGTACTCAAACTGTTTGAAAATCAGCATTCCTCATTCCACAGAGGCAATTCTCGAGATGGACTTTACGGGCGTGGACTATGTGGAACTCAATGTGGACATGGTGCCGTTCATCAGGGCAAACATGCAAGAGCCATACTTGCTGATATGCGGGGTGATTTCCCAATTGAGGCGTGCTACTCGTAGTTCGATCCCAATTATTATGAGCGTGAGTATTTCAGCGGCGGAAATCGCGGATTTCACCCACGAAGTCGGTACCTCTCTGTCTGGTCGAGACGCTTCCCAAATCAGGGAAGCTCTTCGGGATTATTACACCTCCATTCTTGGCTCGGCTATACGGCTTTGTGTCGATTATGTTTCGTTGGACTTGAACTTGTTTGATCTGGACGAAACCGGCTTTATATTCCCAGAATTGGGTACAGCAAAAGACCCTCAACAGGCTGCGTTGGAATTTTTTCGCCCCTTGGTTGTGAACAGAGGAAACACCAAGATCATATGCTCATTTTCCTCCGAAGACCCGCATTTTTGGGACACAAGGGCTAGGGAATTACTGACCTTCGCTTTATCTTTCCACCCATCCGTCATAAGACTCTCGGCAGTGGCCGGCAGAGTCTCTGACAACTTCCGTGTCGCTGATTTTCAGAAACAAGTTGCAAATTCGGAGTTTCCGAAAAACGTGCAAATATGCGCCTACAATAAGGGACAGTTGGGTGCCTTTTCAAAAGTCTTTAACCAACACCTCACGCCTATTGCGTTGCAGTCTAGAAATGGAAGCAATTTCTCAGCTTATTCATTGCAATTGGCACTAGCATCTGCCGGGCTCACACCAAAACTCACATTCTATGTTTTGGGCTCAAATGTCGAAAAGTCCGCCTCGCCGTCTCTCTATAAGGCTGCATTTCAAAGCTTGGGTCTTCCCCATTCCGTCGAACTCCACGAGTGCTCGGACCTCAAGCCCAACTACCAACGCTTGACGCAACTACCGTATTTCGGGGGCGCCGCGATTCTAATGCCGTTCAAATCAGCCATCTTGGATCACGTGGACACGATGTCGAACCACGTCAAAGTCATTGGGGCGCTCAATACCTTGGTTCCAGAAAGAACCCTCGAAAACCCCAACGGAATCTTGAGAATAAGGGGTGAAAACACCGACTGGCTCGGGGTGCGTATTGCGTTGTCTAACAACTTGTCGCCGATCAACTCTGCGAATAAAAACAAGGTGGCATTGGTTTTAGGTGCTGGCGGAATGGCCCGGTCTGCGATTTACGCGTTGATTCAGCTAGGATTCGTGAAAATCTTGTTGTATAACCGAACCGAGGTCCGTGCCGAGGAGCTTGCCAACTACTACAACCATCTATCTCCGTTGCTCCCGTCAAAGGCTCTCACAACAAGTGAGATGTGCGACAGCCAGCGGGACTTACTTTATTACGAAGTTTGTGTTTTGAAAGAGAGCGAATTACAGACGAATCCCACTCGGAGTGTTCTACCGCTGGCGATTGTTTCGTGTATTCCCAGCGTCGAGAGAACCACGAACATACCGATTGACATTCCAATCCATGATGCCTGGTTTCTGAGTGCTTCGGGAGGCACGTTTTTGGAGACGGGCTATGTGCCTCTCTGTAGTCCGACCCTAGAAAAGGCCCGCCAGTTTGGGGACAAGGGATGGACCTGTGTTAATGGGCTAACCTGGCTTTTGGCGCAGATAATCGCACAGTTCGAGATGTTAACGGGAAAGCAGGCGCCCTTGGAACTTTTGAAGACTACTGCCAATGAGATGTACGGTGCGAAGAAGTAGGCAAATGCTAAGGTATGTAAAGCAAAAGTTATGGTTGGTCTGAAAATGGGGTGATCTTGAGCGACGGCTTTCATATGGACTAATATGAGGTGTTGCCTGGTGAAGGATCGACGACCTATGAGACGGGCGGTAATGATGATTCAACTGATATGACCTTATGTATGATAAACCAGTGAAGAACGAAATTTAGAAAGACTCTCCTCTGATCAGTTTCTGGCTCCTCACTTACGATAGTGTCCAGGTTTCCAATCAATCATTCTAAGCCAGAATTTTGAAGAGAATCAGCGTGAGAAATACCGACAACAAACGGATCTGAGGCTCTTCTTGAAAACCGCATGCGAGTTTGCTAGTAACTCTATGTAAGCTATTTGTTTCTTGAGAGCAACTGGCATGGGATTTCTTGAGTGCGTTACTGTCAAGCACCGCAATAGGGCTTGATGAAAGTCGTTCTTTCGCAAAAAAATCCTCGGTCCAACGACGTTAGTTCATTGGTAGAAAGTCCTTTTTATTTGGTATGTAGCGAGCTCAACTGGCCCAAAGACACTATTGCATAGCTGCAAGATTATAAGCGTACTAGTGAATTGCTCCCACATTTAATGGATTAAATCTGACTCCGAGATTTCGTATCACGATTTATACTAAAATCAGTGGGTACAATGCCGGTCATGTCAAAGTTTCAAAGCTGTCTTGAAGCAATACTGATCATGTATTTACTCGAACAATAACGCAGCTCCCCTTGATATTGTCACATACAAGCCCCAAATCAAAAGCCGGCTTCGAAGTTCTCTCAAAATTGGGCGACTACAGAGAATGTCTTGCCGACAATTTTTCACTTCAGTCATACACTACCCGCCAGTTCCCCGTGAAAAGGTCCATAAACTTCGAACACGTGATCAACACAGCCAGCCAGCCTCTCCGTCGGAGGCTCACTCTCTTATGACTTCTTTCTGCATGTAATACCGTAGCTTGCAACGCATACATGGCCTCGTTATGCGTTTTGCTGTCCATGTTTCGCTACCCCATGTTTTGTTCCTCGCGGAAACAAGTATCATCTGACTCCCCATCCGCAACTTGTGCCCACCTTTCACCGTAGCCGTTAAGAGATGATATCGAGAAGTTTCCATGCCATATCTGATTGGGTGTTTTGAGAACAGTGTATGAGCTATGTCGATAAATGATCAAGTGGCCGGGCTCTATGTTTTTAATTCAGTTCCAGGGGTGGGTTCATCTCAAGCAGACACTGAAAGAGCAGGCACGGCTGTTCAGACAAAGGTGTTGTTTCAGACTTTTGTCCGTAATTTCTCAGTGTATTGAGGCGATTGGATGTTTTCTCAGAATTGAAGAAAATTTTCTTTGAAAAGTCTAAAACCTTCGCGAATTTCTTCGGTAATAATTCAGATCGTCGTATCGGAGTTAGGCGCCTCATATTTACGAGATCTTGATAGAATCCCGCAGAACCCCGCAGGCTGGACTGGAGCCGCACCAATGAAGTGAGAAGCGCTCTTAAAGCATTGCTAAAACTTGACAGAAAAAGTCTCTATCCCATTATGACTGTCTGGAAATGGTAGGTATGGATATTCCTGGCCATAATGAGCTCTACTATGAGAATCTTTGAGGTTATTGGTCTTGCCTTAGTATGAGGCTGTAGACTGAATCCACGAACAATTCGATTTTATAAAGTTGCCGATGTCACTTCATTCGAAATTGGCTTGTGTACTTTCAGTTACGACCACTGAGGACTTTATTATCCTTTTTGTCGCTTTTTCACCGCCCAATTGTGGTTAGATATAGAGGAGATGAGGCCATGATCGAGGATGGTCCTAGAGAGAGATATTGCCGAGTGTAGGTTGGAGAAACGAGCCGACTTGAAGCAGTACAAACGATGAAATGACCCCTTATCTGAATTTAAATAATATGAAGAAAAGTACTCATCAGATATCGAGACTACTAATCCAGAGTACTAAGGAGGAGCGGTACCTGGTTCCAGTGATCAATGCAATTAGGCCCGTTCATACAAACGCTAGATCGAAGAGATCATAATTAGCCCGGCTTTTGTATTCCTCATTTCTCCCTTCAAGAACCGTTTGACCATGATTTTGTCAGCTTAAGTTGTTCAATGAGTGTCAAAATACCTCTTCTAGGAATGTGAGGGGTTTTCTGCTAATTCGTCTGGAGTGAAATCCTCCATTTTGGGAACATAGGGTTCCTCAACAAAACCAGCATCGAACACTGTTCCCTTAAAACGTTGTCCGAGGATTGTCTTCATTAACTCTCGCTCGGCGTCAGTAATTCTTTAAGTAATGATTTGGTTTTCATTCTTGATAAGCGAGATCGTATCCAATTGAGTTCTAATATGTTGAATTTATGAGACAGCAATGTTAGATGCATATATAACGGAGCACAAATTCTATAGTGGTTCGGTTAGTGTTTGGTTTCTCTGATACGAATCTATTTCCATTTCAAATTCCCAAATATTATCTCAACCATTTTCATACCTAATCAATTCCTTCTCTATACTCTCTTACAGCACACTCTTATACAAGTCGCCAACAAAATACGACGGAGACTCTCCCTTCTTGTACTCGTTCCAGCCTCTCTCAGCTTCGGCGAACGCATCGTAATCAAACAAAAAGTCACGGAACTTTTTGTCGGCCCATCTGTTGGGGCACCCCAATTGAGGCAAACCTTCTGTCAACTCGGCGTCTCTTCTGACCTGAGCCTCGCCATCGTGCAAATGAAATATGTTTCTGCAGTTGGTCGACCCTTGCACGATTTGCGTGGAGCGCCATTTCCGCAAGTTTTCCGTGACTTTCAAAAGATCGTGGATCTGGGATTTGTCCTCGATTCTGGCGAGCAACCCTGCAATAACAGCAGCATCTTCAAGGGCCTGCGACGCCCCTGATGCCAAATAAGGCAAGGTGGCATGAGACGCGTCACCCAAAATAATCACGTTTCCGGTCTCATGGGTCCACGTGGGCAATTCGCGGGAATTCTGCAACTTCCACTTTTTGGTCTCGTGGATCAAATCGAAAAGCTTCAACAAGCTGGGGTCCCAGTTTTTGAACATCAGAATTAACTCGGCTTTGGACGAGTCCATGATACTCACGCCCTCGGGAAGATTGTCGGGGCACAAAATGACAATGTTGATCGTTTTTCCGCCTTGCAAGAGGTAGATCACAATATGGCAATCGGGGCCCCACCAGAAGTTGATATTGGGCTCGACAAAAAGCTTTTGCAACTCCGGGTGGCCCTCCAATTTCTCGATATCCACGAGTGCTCTAAACGCCATATCTCCGGTGTTATAAGGGGGGTCTTCCCTGTTCAAAATAGCGGATCTCATGAACGATTTGATACCGTCGTACCCGATGACCAAGTCACCTTTGTACACGTTGCCGTCCGCACACAGAACCGAGCATTTCTCAAAATCGATTTCGCTCACGCGACTGTCTAACCTGAAATCAACGCCGACTTCGTCTGCTCTTTTCACCAACGCCGAGTGGTAGTCTGCTCTGTGGATATGCAAATAATCCGACTCGTACTCGGTCTGCGTAAAAGGCACTAAATTCTGATTAGACAACTGCTGCCCGTTTTGCCAGCGAAACACTCTTACGTTTTTCGGAATCATCGATTTGGCCAACACATCATCGTATGCCCCGATTGTATGTAAGATCCGGGTGGATGCTGGTGGGATCTGGATGCCCGCACCGACCTCCCCCAATTTGGGAGCCTGTTCCAAAAGCGTGACGTTGTGGCCTGCCATTTTCAATGCAATCGATGCAGTGACACCTCCAAGGCCACCTCCCACAATGATTATATCAAGAGGGATTTTTGCCTTGGGGATGGTAGACTTGGATCCTTGGTATGGCATTATTAGATTTGTTTGTGAATGGCTGCGAAATATGCAAACAGTGAGTGGTTTCTAGAGTAACGTCTTGTATTGCAAATTATTTGCTGGTGATTGGTGGAAAAAACATTTTTGGTCAAGGGATACGAACATTTATATATTTTGGCACATTATCAATTTGGTAGGTCAAGATGGAAAATTGATTTTCCGTTCGGGATTGGGAAAAGAGCTTACCCGGGAGACCTGCGAAGCGTGGGGTATACACCGGATTTAGTGTCCAGGCAGAGAGAGTCACGTGATTATCGTACGGCAGAATCCTACTTGTCATCTACACTGGCGTTGAAAAAGAAATGTTCGATTTCAGGTGGCTTTAAGATTTAACACGGAATCATTGAAACTTTGCTTGGCTGAGAGAGAGAGTTGTTGAAAGATTTTGAGTATAATAAACGCATCGCCGTACATGCCTGAATTCTCACCAGTGCTGCGAGTACGCAGAATAATATTAGTTTTATGGTAGGTTTTATACAATTATATTTTTCGCGATATAATTAACGAATAGAACCTTTCTTTTTTTAAAAAAAAGAAAAAATAGAAACTAGTAAGTCAACATTGTTACGCGACATTACTTTTAACTTTTTCAGCATCATTACGAGTTTTAAAGCCCACACGATGCATTTTTGATAAGTCGATTATCAAACATACGAGTGTTCTTCATCCATTCCTCAAGACTTGCTGCCTAATGAGATGTGTGCTGGTGCTTCAGATCACGGGACCTCTTGTGGGGTTCCACGAGCATCAAAATTGCTCTTCTCATCAAACAATGTTTCCATATTAGTTTTCTAATTTTTGTACATGTTCCCTCGTCAAAACTTCCGAATACAACAAACCCGATCCACGAGTCATGTATGGCATAGTACCATACTTCTCCATTTTTTAATAAGCAGAACAACCGTAAATTTCTGAAATCCAAGACATTCTGCATGAAATGGAGAATAACTAATACACTTATCCTGATTACTGCGGATCGCGATAAAACTAGGAATTACTCTGAGGTAATCACTCTCGGCAGTATTCATACTACTACTATAGAAAGTACTGATTCCTAATTTCTCGCAACACTGGTTCGCGCTGGACAGATACCACTTACCACTAAAATGCTTAGGTGCTTCCAACTGGCACTTTTGGCCGACCGGGCGACTCAATTAAATCAAAGCATTGAAATTTCCCACGACACCGGGCAGTGCTCCGGTTCTCCAGTGATTGTGATCGGAGATATCAAACATAATGAGCACTGCTATGATATCGCGTAATGCAGATCCCTGTTACAAACATTAATTGAGTATATTGTTGCCCGATCTGACTGTATCGATAATCTTAGAACTCTTTCCAAGCTTTCTTTTCATCTGTTAGAAGAAGATACTGGTTCTGTTCGGCAATCATTAATGCATGTCGATTGAGCCGCGTGTGAATACTTTCATAAGCAAACACCAGTTGGCAGTCGTAACCCCAAATAGACCACAGAAATCGTGTTAAATCCTTTCAACTTATTTCCATTTGTAAACCACGCATTTAATTTGAAAGATTGCGGACGCTGTGTTCATCTTCAGAGATGTCTCGTGCTCCCGCGGAATTATACAGATGCTGAACTGGTTCAATATTAGAAGGAAGTATACTCCGGGGATAGAGTTTGTTGAGAGGCTTTTCGATGTACTCAAATGGTGTTGGGGAGGCTCTTTGACTGGAGTCAAAAGTAGATGTGGCACGAGTGAGATTTAGTTTGGTGCAATAATAGATCACTTTATGATACGAACCACATAACAATTCTTCGACCTTCCCTCATATCAATATTCATGGATGAATCAGAACTCGATACTTTTAAATTCATAGGAAAATAATGGTTTCCAATTCGCCCAGGGTGTTGAATTGAAATAGGTGAAAGCTGGACACCACTTGATTTGCCAACGTTGACAACCAATCCTTTGTTTTCTATTGAAAGCCAAACTTTAATTTCTAGCGATCTCCTACAGTTTCTAATTCTCTTAGGTTGTTCGCCAATGTGAAAAGAGAACACAGCTGTGCTTCCTAGTATTTCATACATGTTCTCTACATGCTAATATCAACTGTCTAAACTTAGTTCTCTTGGAACACCTCACTCAAGAAAGCCTCCTCCTCGGCGGTGTGCATCGACTTGGAACCAGCGGCAACAGATGCCGATGGATCTCTACCCGCGTAACGCAACACGATGTCTTTGTAGTTGTCGGTCTCGGCCAAAGTCGTGGCGATACGTGGGGCAACATAGGCATAAGAACCCATGTTCAAAGGCTCCTCTTGACACCACACCAAGTCCTGGATGTTAGGGTAGCTGTTCAAAGCATCACGGATCTGTGCGAATGGGAATGGGTGCAACTGCTCAACCTTGATGAAGGCGGTGGACTTGTCTTCAATAGTAGCACGCTTTTTGTGCAAGGCGGTGTAAACTTGTCCACTGCACAAAACAACACGCTCAATGCCCTCTTTAGTGTGAATAGACTTGCCCAACTCTTGGTCTTCAATGATCCATTGGAAGTGGGACTCACCTGTGAACTCATCCAACTCAGATCTGGCCAATGGGTGTCTCAACAATTGCTTGGAAAAGAAGAGAGCCAATGGCTTTCTGAATTGTCTGTGCATTTGACGACGCAACAAGTGGAACAAGTTCGCTGGGGTAGTTGGGTATGCAATCTGCATGTTGCAGTCTTGGTGTTGTCTCTCAAGCTTCTCGGGCGATGGGAAGAACCGTGGGTCCTCATTGCACATCTGCAAATATCTCTCGATTCTACCGGAGGAATGCTCTGGACCTTGTCCGTCGTAACCGTGTGGCAAGGACAAGACAATTCCAGATCTTTGCTTCCACTTGGACTCGGCGGCAGAAATGAATTGATCCACGATAACCTGGGCAGTGTTGGCAAAGTCACCAAACTGAGCTTCCCACTGAACGAAGGCATCTGGAGAGAACAAGGAGTAACCGTACTCGAATCCCATAACACCGTACTCGGACAACGAGGAGTTAGAGATATCAAACGCACCTTGGTCTTCCGACAAGTGCTTCAATGGAGTGTACACTTGCTCGGATTGCTGGTCGTGCAATACTGAGTGACGCTGGGAGAAAGTACCTCTTTCGACGTCTTGGCCAGAAACTCTGACGTGATAACCCTCGAGCAAAAGAGACCCAAACGCCAATGCCTCACCCGTAGCCCAGTCGATGCCCTCACCACTGTCAACGGTCTTCTTTCTGCTGTTCAAAATACGCTTCAAGTTTCTGTGCACTTCGAATCCCTTGGGTGCCTGAGAGATCTCGGTACCGATCTTCTTCAAAATGTCGGCATCAACAGCAGTCGGAAGGTGAGGCAACACCTCTGTGGCCAACTCCTTGGGCGACTTGAAGTCCTCCCATGGGGTGGTCAACCACTCTCTGGAGGTTGGCTCGTATTCCTTAGATTTGCCGAAAGACTCCTCCAAGATGTTCCAGACCCACTTCTTGTGCTCCTCGATGTCCTCTTTCGTGAAGCTTCCCTCATCGAGCAACTGCTTGGTGTAGTATTCGATGACAGATTTCTTCTCGGCAATCTGTTTGTACATCTCTGGCTGGGTGAACGAAGGCTGGTCAGTCTCGTTGTGTCCGTGCTTTCTGTAGCCTACCACGTCGATAATCACGTCGGAGTGGAAAGTGGCACGCCAGTCGGCAGCCAAGTTGAAAACGAAGTTGACCGCCTCAATGTCGTCGGCATTGACATGGAAGATTGGCGCGTTGATCGACTTGGCAATGTCCGATGGGTACAACGTCGAACGGGCGAACCTAGGGTCGGTGGTGAAACCGATCTGGTTGTTGATGATGATGTGCACGGTACCACCGGTCGAGTAGGCAGGCAAGTTGGCGAAACCCATGGTCTCGTACACGACACCCTGCGCAGAGAAGGCGGCGTCACCGTGCAACAAAATGGACATAGCTTTCTTGTACTCGCCAATGTCATTCTTGTACTGTTGGATGGCACGGGTCTTCCCCAACACAACACCGTCCTCGGCCTCCAAATGCGATGGGTTCGCCACGAGGGACAAGTTCACGTGCTTTCCAGAGGTGGTGGGACGCTTGTAGTTCATGCCCAAATGGTACTTAACATCACCGCTTCCCTCGTCAAATTCCTTGGAGCCGGTGAACTCGGAAAAGATCGACTCGTTTGGCTTACGTACAACGTTGGACAACATGTTCAACCGCCCTCTGTGGGGCATACCGATCACGACGTCCTCAACACCGTGCTCGACCGAGGTGTCGATCATCGCCTTCATACCTGGGATAAGGGCCTCCGCACCCTCAAGACCAAAACGCTTGTCGTTGGGGAACTTGGTGGCCAAGAAAGACTCAAACGAGCATGCCCAGATCAAGCGGTCCAAGATCTGGCGCTTTTGGTCGACGGAGTAGGAAAATGGCTGAGGAATCTCGATGCGCTCACGCAACCAGTCACACTGCTCCTTCGAGGGAATGTGAATGTACTCGACACCGTAGGAGGAGCAGTATAACTGCTCGCACGCGTCGACAATCTCTTTGAGGGTCATGGACTTCTTGCCCTGCTCGGCAAAGCGCGGCAAGATGCCCGGGCCAAGCGTGATCTGCTTCTGCATGTCCGCTTCCGAGAACCCGTAGTGCTCCAAGGTCAACTCCGCGGGAACGTGGCCGTGCGTGCCGAAAGAAAGCCCCAAGGGGTCGATCTGTGCCTTCTGGTGACCGCGCACCTGGTAGGCGCGCACGAGAAGCTGGACCTTCAAATGCGTGACCACATCCTCGCTGTGCGGTTGTGCGCCGGGGTTGAATCCGACACCAGCGCCACCTGTAGGTACCGGAACAAGCGTAGGAGGGGCAGTAAACGCAGCCGATGAAGGGGCGCCCCCGTCCAAATTCTTAAAATAAGCGTTCCATGAAACGTGCACGCTAGACGGATCCTGGCGCCAAGCCTCGTACATTTCCTCGACATAATTGCTGTTGTTCAGCTGGAGAAAGGTGTCTGTGGCGGTGGCCAAAGAACGGCCAAATCTGAACATGGTTGTTTGCGCCAATTTCAGAGCCCGGTACGCCCGGGCCCGGGGAAGTGTGGTCCTGAATGCTCTAAGCATGACCTAATAATATTTATTATCAAATTTGAGAAAAATGGAAGAAAACCGGGGTTCTTTCCGTTGCTTAAGAAAGAAGGAGTAGGACATATTTTCTGCGGTCTGCCATGAATTTGCTGTCCCGGGATTGGTGCACCGCGACATGGTACTGGGTGTTGGATGTCGCCAGGCATTGGTGGGGTGAGCGCGACATTTTTACGTGAGGGAGTAAAACGGCGGGGAAAAAATTTTTGATTTTTAAAAATGGCAGTTGTTTTGCGCTGATCTCTATATACTTAATCTGTGATCTTTCCAGCGCAACATGGCGTGTGTGGTGTTTTGGCTGTCCTATTAGTATTACTCTCATGCTCAATGGAACAACCGGAAAGAAACAGTAGGGTTGTGGGGCGCGCCGCTCCCGACATGGGCCGGGCCATCGGTGACAAAAACTCCGAACTCCGACCACTGAACTTTCAGGGATCACAGAAACGCTTACACACTCGAGAGCATTGTCCTGGCCAAAAGGGTATTGAGCACGCCAGTCTTGGGTTTGTGCTGAACGAGAGAAAACACCCACAATCCCACCAGCTGAATTACTTGGTGCTAATAAACCAGAGAGGCATATGGTGCGGTGTACGGGTGTATCCTGTTCTGGGTCTGGTGGCAGAGACCGCAGCACATTATTTACGAGAGCTGAATCCGGTATTATTCTGATCAAAATTAGCTGGACAACCTCAAGCTCTGAGTGTCGTGTTTGATTTTCTTTGACCCTGCCGGGTTCTAACCGGAATTATGTCGTGTCCACATGCGTGTCGCACGCTGTGTGCACTACTGCCATCGCTTCATGGTGTCTCGGCTGTTCCCCACAGACTGTATGGCGCTAACCGGATCGCTAACCAGATCGCTGACCAAATCGAATCCAAATATAACTGTACATTTGGGGTGAACGCGAGACGGGGCCTAGGTGCGTCCAGGTCAAGAAAATTGTTGATGCTTTTAGTGCTAATATCTTCTTGTTGATTTGCGATTGTTCTGATCTCCCTAAGTATGAATGGACTTTCCCAAACGAGCGCATTGAGCTCCCATAGACTTCTGTATCATACATCTAAAATTCACAGGTCTATGACTTAAATAAAGCTGTTGTTTATAATTTTGCGCTTTTCGTGCTATTGCTTTCCATAATTTCAAAATATTACCTTTTTTTTCATATATTTTTTTTTAAAGAAACATCACATTGGGGGGTGCTGTGATTCGGCTGCTATGCGAGCCTCATCTCAGCAAAACTATACAGTCTATAGAAAAAACCTCCGATGGAGTATGGAGTTTTGAGTAGGACTTCCTCATGGAAATTCTCGCCCAAAATTTGTTTATTACCGGGGGCTACCCCTGTGTCATCAACCCGCCTGAGTGACCCGCCTGAGTGACCCGCCTCAAGGCCCGAGACACTTGTCTCGCCAGGAGGGGGGAAAAATGGACACCGCCTTGGTGCTCCCGAACCCTACGTAGGTAAACTTTTCGTACAATCTTTACGAACCAATTGAGGTTGCGTAGGTTGGTGAATGTGGTATTTGTTGGAGCAAGCATCTCACTCAAGTGCATCTTTGTGGTCATGCCGATTTGGTTCCACCACGATTTTGAGATGTCACAAGAGTTGTATAAATGACTTTGAAAAACTTGTTGATTAACCGTTTGTCCACAGAGGAGGCACTGTTGGTCCGTGCGCTCCTTGGCGTCATGCACTGGGACATGCAGCCCTGTGTTGAATTGGTGAAGCGCCCCTCTTGATCCATTCTTCTTTGTATAGAGCTGTCCAGAAATTTTTCCATCGAGTGATATCCCGCACCTCTGGGCAAATTTCCAAAGAGTGTTTAGGTTGAATCACCGGGAGCTTACTTTGTTTGTCCTTACTGCGATTTGAACGGTAGGGGTGTGTTCTTTTGCGGTTCACCAAAAGACACCACCTCTTGCTTCTGTTTTATATTATTTACGGTAGGAGAATATTCTTTCTTCGGGGATTCGGGGAATTGATATCTTCATGTTTTTATCTTTTCGTGAGCAGACAAGGTTTTGGCAGTTCTTGCCCGAGTATTATTTATTGATGGATAGGTCAAGACACGATATTCCGCTTCTCTCCATCTTCAAAGGAGACCCCCTCTAGCCTGTGGCTACTGGGGCCTTGTCACACGGGGCTAACGCCTCTCGACAGACCCCAAAAAGGAAGGCCTCGTTTTGATATTATCAGGGCGAGCAATGATGTTTTGGTGGACTGCTGGTCAATGACAAACAGCTTCCAAGCTAACGGGGGTATTTCAGACCCTCTAACACCCGGCCGAGCCTTATTACTAAAGCATGACCTAGTGGAAGATAATCTGTGGACTCAGAATCACCAAGACTTCTTTTCATCTAGCTTCGCTTCGCTCAGCTAGGTTGCTATAAGTTGGGATTCACTTACTGTGATGGCGAAAGTGGACGGTGGCAAACCCAGATGAATCTTGGAATTAAGGTGTTGCAACACTTCCGTGTGAGATCTTGTTTTGACTCTAATGTCTTTGACGGCGACCCTTTCTCCCTGAACTAGTTTCCTCCCCGCTTCTAGGTATAACTGTTCATTCGAAGAAAAGGTCCACTGCAAGTGCTCGAAGAAGAAACCTGACGAATCAAAGAGGATTTCAGTCCAGCAAAGTTCCCAATGTTTTCTGTATTGACCTTCTTTTATCCGAGAATGATTCGGGTCATATGGTGAACCAATTTTAGTCTCCAAAGATTTGTGTACCAATCTTCTAGCTCTGTTAACGTATTAAGCAAAATTGCCGCTCGATGTCCTTGCATCTGGGTCAGAAGTTCAATAATACAGTTAGGCTTGCTCATAAGGATTCTAGATATAAAACTCAGCCTAATTAAGAAGTTAAAATAAGTCATTTTCAGAAAATTTGGTGGATAATAATACTGGTGATATCATGAGGCAGACACAACACATTTGTCAAACAAGCGAGTTCTAAGCGTGAAAACTCCCCTGCGTGGGCTGAACACTAGACACACTCGGGCTTGAATTAGTTGACCAAGTTATCGCCACAATTCACCAAAACCCTGGACGCTTAGGGGATGCTCGGAACGGTTTTGCGGTCAATTTGTGTGCCACAGTATCCCACGAGAAGCATCTGCTCTCTATACTAATAACCAGGAGACTCCCGACGAGCATGAGCCGTACAAAACTGTTATTGATATCAAAGAGAACCTTGCTGTAGAGGGTCTGCAAATGGATTTGTTCCAAGCGCCTTTTCAAAGATGGCCTCCCTAGAGTCCGTATTGGCACGAGCAAGTCCAAGGGATCTACAGTGTCCTCATCGATTTCTGAAAATGTTTGTACTGACATAATTTCTTCTGGCCATGGAAAGTTCGAAATGACATTGGGTATTTTTGGTGCAGTGCTCCTAGCCCCCTTCTTCTAGGTTCCACACTGTTCAAGAAATTTGTTAGCTCTTGTCGAGGGAGCCTTGCTACTTGAATACTCCGGCAAAAAAGCACATTCTTCTAGAAACTGTTTTCATGTCTCGTTTTTTCAGTATTCACTATTGTGGCTTACAAAACAGATTTGACACGTACAAAGTAATGCTTATTGTTCCGATCAAGCTATTCTGCAGACCTTGACATAATCAATACAGCCCAATCACTGCCCACTACACTCGATACTTCACGCGACTAGTTCCAAAAGCGAACTTCACTTTCAACGCCCAAAGTTGCAGCTGGTTCATTCTGGCGGGTTTGGGAACCGGCTAAGCTAGTTGCAATGTTCTCCTCCCCATCCAACAAGTCTCTTTCGTTCTGCATCTGCTCAAAAAGTGCTCTCAGAATGACCAACAATGCCCTCCACGTATCGATCAAGAGCCGTTCCTCGGGAATTTCAGAAACAAGAGGAAGATCCAAGGGCCTGACCGCTGAGTACATGTATGATACAAGCCGGACCAAATGAAGAAGGTCTGGTGGATGAGGGGTTTGATGATAGGCTTCAATGACAGGTTTTCGAAACTCCATCAACCCGCATGTTACGTTTTGAAGCTGCTCGCGCCTTTCGGCCGATATTCCAGGGTTATAGAATATCTGGCCATAAAGGAAGACGTATGTGTCTCTGAGTGCGAGATCAATCCCAAACAAACTGTTGTTCTCGGAGACATTTTCTATACTAGAGTCTCGCGCCAAGATGCGTTCGAATAGAAGGGCCTGGAGATCAAAGTTATACTGAGTGAACTCGGTATTGCCTCTAAACAAACTTTCGTATAATCTGGTAATATCTGGGTGTATTACCACGAGATTGCGAGCTTGATTTAGTGGAGACATTTGATAGTCAACAACACTATGGGGGAACCTGTCATATGCGGTGGTTGGCCGCCTGAAAGCGTCGAGCACTTGAAGGGTGTGTCTGATAATGTTTTCAACTCCTCGTCTCAAATTTTGTGGCTCAAAATCTGGTGGTTCGAAGGCTGCAAACTCAGGGATACTGGAGTATAATGAATGCGTCTTATCTCGTTCGCTTGCCACCGCATATATTAGCAATGCAATTGAGCATATGATGTACGAGAGATTCATTGTTGAGTCGAGTTCAAAATGAGTTGTGCAATTCATAGTTTTGAATGGTTTGGAAGTCAGCGACTTTGGGAAAATTGCTCATTTTTCGGCAAAAGAGCGGTTTGGTCCCCATTGTTCCAAGTGAAACACAAAACAGGTGGGATTTCAGGCAGGAATATGGATGAGAACATCTTCTGATTCGACTAGTCACTAGATCTTTAACAAATACGTTGAATGTTTTGTTGCTAGTGGCTGTCCATAATGTCTCTTTGCCTTATTGCTACCCTCTCATATTCGTGCTACAAAGGTGGATGTCGATTATACCTTTCAAGAGTATTAAACTGTGAGCTGATGAGTGACGCGATGTCTTCAGAAACTCTACCTAAAGGTGTTCTTGGCACTGATCGGAAAGGTTCCTTCTTTAATTTTAATATCTGTTTGAATCAAAGCTTGGTAAGATTACCGAAAGGGAACTAAAGGACATCTACGTCAAAAATTCGTACATTCACCTCACTTCTACACAAATGACCGCTAGTTGCAATGGCTCACATCAAATCAAACGTTCAAGGTCGTCTACAAGCTGCGTTCTCCCGAAATGATCATGGTTGTTTCGGGTCTCCGTGAGTCAATTTGACAAGAGTGCCACTTCGAGGTATCCTATACAGCTAACCTAAATCATCGTCGGCACTACTGCCAAAGTGATTGTACTCAGTGCCAATGTACCCAGATATGCGTACTCTACTTCATAGAATTTTCCAAAAGGAGTCTGATTGCTCCGTATATTCTGTCGAGCATTGCGTTCATCCCTCGACATATATCCAGCAACATTCGCTCTTCGGGAATTCGAGGAAACGATTCGCCAAGCAACTCCGTAGCACTTTGCAAATTCAAGTGCAAAATACGTGATGCTTCCGGAGAGGGGAAAACTTGATGCGACGAGAGATACTCCACAAGCGGTATTCTCAGGGCGAGAACACTTTGCAGCACTTCCAAAACACGTGCTCGTCTTTCTGCTGAAGTCTCCGGATTATCGAAGATCTTATTGTAAAGGGTCTCATACGTCTCTCTGAAACTGCAGTCCACGCTCTGCACCACCGCACGTTCACTGTGAGTATCAAGGAGCAACAAACGTTCGAAAAGTAACTGCTGGAGACGCGAGTTATAGAAGGAATAGTCTGTTTCGTCTCTAGCGAGTGCTATTTGTATTTCTCGAACATCCGCATAGATAGACATCATGCCTCTCACAGACGGAATGAACGGAACAACGAAATCCATAAGCCTGTAAGGGAACACATCCGGGATTCGGGCTTCCAAAATCTGGGATTGGAGCAAGGCATATGATTCCTCGATAAATTCATTCACAAGATTGGGATCTTCTTGGGGATCAATTTGTGACTGTGCTAGCTCGTCCACGACGTTAGGGGGAGTGAAATTGGATTTGGCTGAAATTGCTGTGAGGATAGACACAAGGAGTGAAAGAAAGAAGAGTTTCATTGCGGGGATATTGTTTGTTTTCAGAAATGACTATATTTCTGTTTATGAGAATCTGCTCAAATATAAATAGTTGTTTTAGATTGTGGCCAGTGAAACGGAACTCAAAGTTGCGCTCCCGGAGATGCATGGTGCTTATTGTCTTCAAAATCTTGAGGGCACACCATTTACGAGAAATTGCATTCACTTCTGCTTTCAAAAAGATCTGCGTTTTGAAAAACGAGGCCTTGGCCCTTGAGTGCCGCACCCTTCACAACGGACGCAATTTCAGGGTTGTTTCTTTCTCCCTTTTTGCTTCCAACCTGGTCCTGCTTTTAGAAGGGCTCTGATAATTGTTCTCTAAATTAAATTGGAGACACCTGTTTTCATTGACGAAGAGAGTGAGAAAGAGACTAGTAGGAGACTAAGGAAGAGTGTATTTTGTTCATGGAACGAAAGGGCCAAAGACATAAGACAATCGGGCGTTGTGTGGAGATTTGCGCTATTTAAGATTGATGATGCGGTTTCAGAATGAACAAAAAGTACGATTGCTCTTTTTCCGTGTCCCCATCAGTCGTTGCTCTTTTTTTTTTTATAAAGAATCAATTGTATTATAGGGGGCTCCCACCTGAAGCTACAAAATCTATACTTCTATGGAAATACCTGTAATATTGGAAAAGGCACTGAGTAATGAAAGAGCCCGACTTTCCCAAGCCTTACTCTCTCCTCCTTACCCTCCCCGCTTCTGCAAGTCGTGTCTATCATTATGGACTAGTGAAGGGCCAAAACGTGCTGTGATATGATACTACACTATAGTCGGTGCTATCCGAGAACAGACATATTTACTTGATTTGAGTTCTCGGTCCATTATTTTCTGTGCTCGTACGAAAGGTTTCTTACTTGTAGGTTGCTATCGACCGAGAGAAATGATCAATAACTGAATTCACTAATGACCTTTTATCATGCTTGCGTATGAAAGTGTTTGTACAAAGAATGCCGAGGGTGCTCTGACACGGGTTCTATAGAAGGTGCTGGGAGAGGAAAAACTGGCTACACAGTGAGCCTTGCTTTCATTACCAAAACGGGAGAGGACGCTGATGCCGCCAAAATGCAGCTGTGAGCGAAGCGTCCACGATATTATGGGGCCCGAGAAGCGGAAATAAGTAGCATCCGAGTGAAGCGTAATGACGCAGATGCTTGGGAGCGTGCAGAAAGGAGGAGTAAGCTGATGTACCCGTCACTGGTTCCGAAAAAATGTATGCCTGAATATCTGGAAACCTGCTCGAAATACGCAAGGTCGAACAATCCTTTCAAGTCTCTCTTGGATTCTGCAATTACGGCTTCGCCTTCCTCGGTCATGAATAGACCGTCGACATAAAGAGCCACGACGAAGGGACCGGTGCTGCACCTTCTTGTGAAAGTACTATCATCGAAAGAGATCGCACTTGGTCTCATCCTCCGTAGTGTCCATGTGAGATGCTTCATTCATATCCGGCTTGTAATATTCCATAACAGATTTCTTGAGTCACCAGCTTTTCCCTATTTCCCCCCCCCCCTTTGGGCGGAAAAGCATATACTTGTTCTTCTCTGGCAATGGTGCGCTCAAATATGCCAGTTTGATGTCCAAATGATGGATTGTGTAGTCCTTCATTGAAGCCATGATAGAAAGTATTTGAATCGATGGCAACTAGACGACTGGGAACGGGACGCAGAATTTATTGAAATGAACTCCCTCCTTCTGTCCACGCATCTAGACTCGTATTGTGCTCCCTTGATATCCGCCTCCTTGGAGGTATGCACGAATCTCATGGGATCACTGGCATGTGCGTCGGCCTAGGACCAACTTTAAAGACACCATTCTCCGCATAGAAGAGCTCCGTCCGCTATGAGAGGGATATTTATGTGTTGTTTGCAATTGTACGGCCGTTTAATCGCGTTTCCAAGCGACTCACGCCTCCGAGCGCTTGCATATTCTCTGTATCGTGGTTGACTGACGACTGGCTCTTTTTGAGTGAATAAACAGACTGGTTTAGAGGAAATTATAAGATTCATCTGTTTCACTAATCACATCGAACTCAAGGCAATGATTCGGCACTTGTCAGGTAGGACATAACCACCAGTGAATTTACGCCATAGTACTTGCATTCGCCCGCGTGCGGATCTTCCCATTGTTACCATTGTTACCATGATTTTTCCTATATAGTCCCAGTCCCCCCATTGGGGACACAGGAGCTCTCTTTTTCCCATCCTTTATTCAGAAGGGTCACCGTCACACATAATTTTATCGTTGACCAAGTTTTACCTATCGCTCTTAGCTCTTAGCGCTCAGATATCTCTGACAGCACTCAAGCTAGTCTTTTGTCACACAATTCGTATTTGAATTGACTGTAGCTACTGGTATCGCCTAAGCAAATTGCCTGCTCTCGGTCCTAACCAATACAGATTTTTCTCAGATCATTCTTTCTCGAGACATTTTGACTATCGAACGTATTTGTGTTTGGAGCGGACCATTCGGCACGATGTTTCACAGCAGTAATTGCCTTGAACAGACATTTATCGGATTTCAGATAATGAAACATATCAAGACGATAGTTGCATGCATGGGCTTGACACACATCGTGAGGGCGTACTGCGATATCATAGTGACATTCATTCCCAAACTGTCTTGACTTTTCAAAAAAATAGCTTCTATGAACAGACTTAGTGGCCTTCTCATGTCAAAAGATTAAGTAATTATGTTTCTTCCAAAGCGCTCCAAGCTCAGCGGGTGTTTTGTCATATGAAACTTGAACTTTTCTAAAAAATGTCAGCTCAATTGCTTGCAGTGCTTTTGGAAAATAATGAAGAGATTGTCTCTAATGACGAGCTCACCGGCGGCGTATTCATAACATTACTATGAACATATTCCACTTTTATCTCCACCAAAAGGAATTAAATGCTGTCCCAAGATATCAGCCATTAGGAAGGAAACATAGATTTAGCCATTGCCGAGAACAGGAGAGGCGGCTAGTTGAAAATAGATGACTTGGCACGTCGGTTCAATATTCCCCGATTGCCCTACGAAATCAATACGACGATATGCTTAACAGATGATGATCCAGCGCAACCAAACAAATCTCGACAAGAAGTGAAAAGAAGTTACTCAAGAAATGGAAAATTTATACGACTGGCTAACCTTCACGGCATGGTCTCGTGTCAGCAGTGACCATACTCCTCTCGCGGGTCACCAGACGTTTCCCTTCACAAAGTGGGAGTTAATTGACCTACAAAATACCTGACACGTAAAAATAACTTCAAGAGTAGGCTTGCATAGCCACATGGCCACGTCAGTGGGAAAGGAAAACCCTCAAAATAATTTGGCTTAATAGCGTGAAAACGGCTATTAACGAGTTCGGGACAATTCAAGACGACATCTACAGCTTTAATGAAACCGGGTTCGACAAGGCAGCAGCAGCTTCTGCACAAGCGACATCTGAAAGTGAAGCTCGGAATAATTAATAATTACACAGCCCGCAAATTGAGAAAGGATCACTAAATTGTGTGTAATCGCACAGCTTTATCAAGTCGAAGATATTCTGGCGCGAGAATGAACACATGGTAACGCTGTCTTTTTCATCGAAACAAAAAGCAACCAATGGACAATGTATCAACAAATTCACCTATAGATTGAAGCAATGCAAGAGTATTTTTCGCTGGGTTCAGCAGGTCAGAACTTGAATGAACAGAACGACCGTGCGAAGACCCATTTTGGATCGCCTTGGCCCACACGCCCGAAACGACTCTGTGGTAATTGTGAAATCCCTGGACACAATTTTTAACATGGCCAAAGAAGCAAAAATGATTCACTTATCTTATACAGATACTCTTTATCCAGATCTTTCAACTTAATATTTTGTGAGCGTGTCTCTGTTGGTTTTTAGGGTCTTAGCGCCTGTGACCGGTATACCGAGCGCGGCCTGGGCGCGACCCACGCTCCGTGGAAGATTTTTTTCATTCGCGTGAAAGCTCTTCTCCTCTTTCTTCTTTTCTTGCTTAAGCGAAATTACAATACAAAAGATAGATTAGGCTGATCAAACCAAGACGGCTGAACTATCTATAAATATCGATCCAGTAGACTTAAGTGAATCGCCTGTCACGTGGTTCGCATCTAACTTACCGTTGTCATAAATTCCAACAGTCTCACGGTAACGCCGCCGGAGAGTGATGAAACGCGTCATGAGATAGCACAAAGAATATAGATGACATGGATCTGAGGAAATAATGGTGTATGGCCTTCATATTCGATACTTCTGCTCAAAAAGGAGATGACGAACACATATTACCAGCCTCCAGTTACTTGACTCAAATTTGTTTGTCTCGATTTAAGAATCTTTTAGATATCCGCCAGTCCACACGTTAGCAACGCGCAATTTACGTGAGTTCGCCAGATGATACCCCTGAAGAGTCTCACAACACTGCAAGTCGCCTCGTCTATCTAACCTTATGAAACAATCCATTAGCTAAACTCTATACATCCCACTAAATGGATGTAGCGGGCGCCCTATTTTCCGCAGGTAACGGAGGCTGATTATCGCGCAAGTTAATGGTCTGCTCGTTTACACTGGAAAGAATCACACGCAAACTCCGGATCATGTCCAAAACCATTCTTTCTTGTGGAATTTGCGAAAATCGCCCGATCCTAAACACTCTGGGAGCGCTTCTCAAAAAAGTTTCCAATTGCACCTGTGCGGTAATATTAGGGCAAAAAGGCGTACTATGAAGCACCTCAATGACTGGAACGCGCAACCCCATCATTGCTTGTATGGCACCAGTGAGCTCAACTACTCTTACTTCGGGAATCTCTGTAATATGAGCAATCCGCGAATAAAGCATCTGGTAGGTACCTCTCAAAAACGTATCCATATGTTCCACGTTCCGAGATCCTGCAGTCCGATCGAGCACTAACAACCTCTCGAAATGAAGCTCCTGGAGCCTCCTGTTGTATTGTGCATACACGTAGTCTGCAATATTCTGGGTCCGGCGCAATGTCCCAGACATGTCCATCAAGTCAAGCTTCACTAAATTAGGGCTCCTCAAGGCCGCCAAGTCGGGCATCACAAACTCAACATTTCGGTAGATTAGCCCAGGATGGTCGGTAAACACGGGACCCATCATAGGAGGAGACGGTACATTAGGGTTCTGGAAATTTTCCCCGTTCGAAAGTACGCTTGCTAAAGATGAGAGAAAGGTCACAAAGGCAGAAATCTGGTGTATTCTCATGGTTTGGAAGGGCAGTGAGAAAAGAACATGTTGAGATTTCTTCATGAAGATGCACGTCTTTTATACTTTGAAGCAGATTTCCCGAGTAATGCCCGGAGGTGGTAGCGCAACGGCGAGAGTATGATGGGAGTATCTATGCCCGGACTTCCTTGAACATCGAGTATTCAATTCTTTGTATCAAGAGAACAATAGAATACCCTGTTTCATTCAAATCAAACCTGATTCACTTCTGTGGACGCTTGCGAACGGTATGAAATTGACTGGTGTCTGTGATTTTAAGTCACTCAAGATTGCAATTGAGACGCTTTGAGATAATTGAACGCAAAACCAAACCGGAGGATCAATTTGAATTTGAAAGACGTCACAATCCACTCGCTGAATTTATGAAACAAACCTCGATGGTAGTTATTCCGCTGATCAAGTCCCATTGTGTTCGCGGCCAAAGTCAAACAATGCTATTGTATCGGCCTTGGCCATGAATGACATCAATATTCTTTGAATATTTCAGGAGCTCGTTGTTTGAGTCTTGTCCCTGCGTGACCAGGCTAGGCTTTGAATGTTTTCGCAAACAATGGCCACCTAATTGGTCAAACAAAACACATTGCATCAATCAACATAAGAATTTAATTCGTTTCTATCTCAAATTGCTAGATTCAGTTCTAGTAGACGAGACAGTACCACGCCCTCGAGTCGAGACCCACAAGTCACTTCTTTCGCTATCAAAAGCCTGTTAAAATTTGGGCAAACTCCTAAAAGAGAGCACATAAATCGAGTGGATCGGATTAGCACCCTTTCCGAAGTTTCGTTAGCACGCCGTTTTGGTGTCGCGCCCACAACGCTTAGAGATTGGTATCATGGACGACAATATGTGGCAGAAGCACGCCCAAGAATACAAAGTTAAATGTGCATGAGGAGATTACACTTTCCGAGCGGTTTTTGTCGGAGTGCCTACTCAATTTTATCATGCTCGGAGTATGGCCAATTTCATTGTTGCGTCTCGCGGGAAGGTACAGTTGAAACCAGTTAGCAGAATTTGGCCAAGAGGCTTTTTGAAACGAAATCCTGATGTCAGGAGCAAGATGAAAGAAGCTCGTGATACGATTTGCGCCAAGTCCGAAACGCATGAAGAAAATCGATTAATGATCACGGTATTGTCTTCTGCGATATTCATAACGTTGATAAACCAGGGTTCACTCGCTTTACACGGGTTCCGAGGTCCGTGATGAGCCGACGCTTTTGCGAACGGGAAATCGAGAATGGGTCACCGCAATTGCATGCATAAGTGCTGGTTGTTTCACGTTGGCACCCTTCATTATATCTATGGCCAAACGATTGCAAAAGCGTTGGCATGAAGGCATAGATAAGAAATGGTGCATTGGTGTAAGTGACAACGCGATGTAGTCCGAATGGAAACAACTAGAGGTTTGAAAACACTTTCGAGCAGTATATCAGAAAACACAGCTATTCTAGCTTTGGCGTATGCAGAAAGGAGCTCTATTTGTCGATACAAAAGCCCGCATCTTTCTCTGCACGACTTTGCTGTACACTCGTTTCAGGATTAAAAGGCAAACAAGATCGAGAGGCGGAAGACGATGAGAAGTATGCGGGACATGTACTGGATCAATATCTTGTGTTTATCACGGTTCGTACTGAACTCTGAGGTCAAATGACTCCATGGCCACTAAAAAGCAAAAGGCGGTTTCACCCACTCTGCGAAAAACCGATTGGGGAACTAACCAGGATATTCCCAGATTATCGTTTTCCATCCGTCATCGAAAAGCCTCCACGAAACCTTCTGTCAATAGCGCACGAGCAAGAAGGAGAAGGAAGAATGCCACCGGGAGACATCTTTTCTCGCTCGGAGTATGATGAGAACAAGAACTTTCTGAAATATCACGAAAAGGTAGTCATGGCCCACGGAGTCCGCTAAAAGTCGTCATGGCGAACTATCCAAATTACGTATACTGTGCGATCACGAGAGTCAATATTTTGAAACAAGTATTGCAAAACCAAGGGGCGCCTTTAGGGAGTTGAGAAAAATTGTCAGAAACGAGAAAAAAGTATCTCAAGGAATGTGATTTATCGGTCGAAGAATTGCAAAATATTTCGTTGTACCCTTCAGAAGCCTTGAAATCCAGTCTCAATAGTTTAAATCAAGTCGTGAACAATGGCTCACCGGTAAGTAAACAGCTGAAATGGCTTTGTGAAAAACGCTAGTTGCTAGGACATAGAATTAAAAAATGTTCGAAAAATGGCCAGTATATATAATTATAGTTCTGTGTGCTGGGTACATACATTAAGAAGCGAGCGACTTGAGGGCCCCTCTACTTGAGGGTGCGGTGAATCAAAATAGATACATCAGAGACCAGAACACTATAACCTCGAAGTGTCATCTTCACTCTCCTGTTCATCGTATGCGTGCACCTCGAACGACACGAATGATGTTTCCACCTGGGAACCCAACTCATTAACATTCTCCGAGTCCGAATTCAAATCATCACTGCTAGGCGTATCTGTCGTAGCAGACTTTATATCTAACTCCAAATCTGCACGCCCCTGGTCCCTCTCCGAACCCATCACACAAGGTTGGCAAGTGTTTTCAACTCTCACAGGATACGCATAAACTTCGTTTTCCAAAAACTTCCTCAGAGCCTCTTTCATATCGAATTCGAGCCCATAGTCCGAAATGTTGTCCTCTATCACCGACATCAAGTCAACGTGGTACTCTTTGACATAGCTAAAAATCAATGCCTTTGACAGTGCGCACTCATCCTCCAAGCGATTAAGAACTGTGGAGAATCTGTTTCTCAGATACCGGGCAAAGACCTCGATCGTTTTCTCGTCCAAAAGCTCCAGGTACTTAGCTTTACACGCGTTCCAGTCAGCAATGGCAGTCTCGAGACGCGTCTGTTTTTCCTTTGGAGTAAGTCGTTCGAACGCGCTTTTGTTTTCAAGGCTGCGTTTCAAATCGGTGACATCTTCGATCAACAAATTGATATCGGTACACATTTTGTTCACTTTAATCCGATCGTTTACCAGGAACACTTTGGTGAATTGCAGTTGCTCTTCGATGATATTACTCTGTGAACTGTTCCGAGGTCCTCCAATACACTGGCATAGGTCACGAATAAGCCCACGTTTCACTTTTGGTGTATTTTGAGCTCCCAGAATGTCAGGTGTGTCATGAGGGATCGACAACGTTGACGCAGTGAGTAGAATTGTAGAAAAGAGGAGAAACTGATGAATAGCAGTTCTTGTCATTGCCGGTTTTGAGGAGTGAAATAGTGGTGTTAGAAGGTTTAATCGAGAGGATAACTCCGTTTTATAATAGCTTTGTCTCTCATTGTAGAAATAAACAAAGCTCTTCGAATAAATGTAAAATGCTTCAGGGATTTGCGTTCCAGGTTAAAAGCATTGTCTTCGGTTGAAACCGGATGAATTAGCCTATTGGGTGCGAGCAATTGTTCATGTGAATAAGCTTACTGCTGCAGAAGCGAGACACCACAATTTCGATTTTTTATTCGGCATGTAATGAAACAAGGCAGTTACGCTATTCAGAAATTTCAGTAAATGATGAAAACAGGTTATGTGGGGAAAATCGAAAACCCTCATGACTTACGATGAGCAATTGAGAATGGCCTTTTTGCGGGAATACACCGTAATTGTAAGCAGGTGTGTTAGTGAGTAGTTTGATATTTTTCGCGATATTTATATTTTCATGCATATTTATTTTAGTAGTAACGTAAATCACCCCTGTTCGCAACAAACCCTACATTGGGTCACCGCCTGCATTTTGTAAAAATATAATATCTTTGACTTCGAATATGAACGCTGAACATACGCTAAAACATAAAAAAAATTAGTGAGCTTTATTTTGACATGTCTGTCTACGATGCCCTATTGTTCCACAAATTCCACAAGTGGATTTGCGTTTTTTATGTGGCTGTGAAATTTTATCTTCTGAGTCCACGGAATTTTCCAAAAAGGGATTAACATTCCCCAGAAAGCTAGAATTGCGTTCGTTGAATTCCTCATTAGACAAGTCACTAGCGTCGGTTATACGCTTTTTGGATCTACTGCTTTTTTTGTTCTGCCTGGCATGAGTGACGAGAACATCGCCAAATTGTTTTGCCATTATCGCATATGAATGACCCTGCGAAAGCGCGTAGTTTAAAAGTTTGTCAAAAGAGACTTTCAACGGACCTGCCACTTCCCCAAGACAATATTTTAGTAATTCATAATGCGAGGAAGCAAGACTTGATAAATAGCTGTGTTTTGAAGGCGTACTCGAATCATCAGCAAGACTAGAAGATCTACGTGGCGTCAGACGACGTTTTGGAGACACCTCGTCTCTTACCTCGATTCTGATCTTCGATAACACCCGCTGACGATTCAATGGTATTAAACCGGCAGTTTCGAAGCTGCTCCTAACATTTCGAGCAGTGAAACCATCTACTCGAGCATGTTTGTATAGTGCATTGAAGTCATCTTTGTTGATGCGCACACTTCCACCCGCGAGCACATCAAACCCAGTTCTTCTCCGGCCAATTGCTGTCACCCACTCTCGATTACCGTTTTGAATTAATTGTCTTTTCCCTCGTATTCCAGACCCTGATACAACTTTCCTTGCCGCAGTTAAATTCATCGAAAAGCCTGTCTCGTCCACATTGTACACATCACTTGACTCGATCCCATAAATAAGCATCGTGTTATGCACAAGATCAAACCAAACTTCTAGTACATTTGGGTCTTGGCACTTTGCCCGTTGATAATCAAAAGGCCTCGAGAACCTTGTGCCGAGATTTGGATGTCTTTTCACAAATTTGGGAACCCAATTGGTACCGACTTTCAAACTTTCTTTTGTTCCACGCGACGCAAGCAAATAATCTGCCATTCTGCGGACAGCATTGACTGCCGGGGCGAGACCGCGAGAGTCCTTCGAGATTATCTATTTGACTAAACTTTCCTCTTCAGTCTTTGTTAATTTAGTTCGGTCTTCGGCTGCTTCGACGCGATTTCTTGAACCTTCCCTCCTCCGTTGAAGAGTGCTGCGGGGTACATTGAAAATGCGTGCTTCTTCCCGAACTGACTTTATATTACCTTCTTTTAAACATTTTAGGGCAAATGAGATCCTAGTTTCATCATCTCAGAAAACTGGAGTTGAATCGACCGATTGTGGTGGCATTGGAGGTGTTCGAAAAAAAAGAAAGATTTTTTTCAGACGCGTCTGTTGTTGCTGACCCAATGTAGGGTTTGGTGCGAACAGGGGTGATTTACGTTAGTAGTTTTTATGCAAGTATTTTTTTTAAGTTATTTTTCAAAAAGGTGCATCTCCACACTAATAGGGGAGAGCGAAAAATCCCCGTATCACAACCGATCAAAACCATGAGATTGTCCAAACAAGGCTCGTATATTTGATCACTCTTTACTCAATTTTCAAAATACCTTCGTCGTCATGCGAAATACAGATACGCTCTTCGTGCAGCTTATCACTAGCTTCGGAATCTCCGTGATCTTATCCTCCATCTCCGTGAACCAGACAGTATATATCACTCTCGTCTAGCTCCTCATTTGGGTTTCCCTCAAGTGAGTCAAAGGGTCTCTTCGGTCTCAGTCTGAAAGTATAGTTTTGCGAAATACTCTGATCAATCGTGAATTGGCCTTCTTCTTCTACCTGACGATAAATTTCATCAATGTGGGGATCCGGAATAACGCCCCTCGACTTTACTATTGCCAACATTTTGAATGTCTCTGGTAGTGACCTTCTTCCGTGCTTTTCGCCTCGGAGAAAGGTGACTCAGACGGTGAGGACATCGCTGGAGTACATAAAAAGTGTCTTGCCATCAAGTAGAGGACGGGAAACGTAGTTCTTCGAGATCTGTAGTATTGTGCAACATTACAAACCTCAATTTGTCTATTTTCGTCTAGATACATTAATGATTCATTTAAATGTGCAATCGAAACGTTGTTCTTGAAAACATCTGGCATTGAGGATTCCGATCTGAGCTTTCATTGGTTTTGGGATTATCCTTGCATGAATTGAGAGCTTATGCCTCTTGTCGTAATCCGTCTTATACTTGTGAACCCAGCTGTCTGATAGTCATTGCCTTGGAGCCTCTGGATTGTAATTAGGGCGCAAGCCCCAGAACAGTTAAAAGGTGGCTTCGTACAGCACGCTTCGCCATGTATAAGAGTGCTTGAATATTTTTTTGAGAAAAAAATATATTTTCTACTAGCTTTTGCTAAAAAAAATATTTTTCCAGGATATTTTTATGTTATTTGTGCTACTAGCAAAAATGTATTTGAAATAAAAAAACTTAAATTTTGTGAAAAATACTACTTACTAACATGCCTGGTTGTAAGGAACAAGTGTGGAAGATCCGAAACTAATTTAGCAAAATACAAGACCACTCATAAAAAGTTTCTGCAATTCTCCGATCTGGAGAGCGGTATTCAAATAAAAGATTTCACATGACATGAGAAGCAGATTCCTTCGTAGAATTGGCCATTGGTACCTGGTTGAAATGCACAAGACTGAAATGGGTTGTCAGTTTGTACTAAGCCTACGGAACCCTTCCACCACTTCTGAGAACACATGCAACGATTTTGGAAAAGAATATTCCAGGCTACTACACCGGATTAAAGTGACGTCAATGATTATAAGCTAGATCCACGAGCGTATGATGCATAAGTCTTCATCAGCTGGTTCGACCTGTTGCAACTCGATACAAAGAGACTGTCAGAATCAAAACCTTTCCTCACAAAGCAGTGCTTCGATGCCGTACTCTCGTGAATAATGAAGGATAAACGCACGTGCGTGCGTGAAGACATCTACAATTTCATTCTGAAAGTTGATTACACGCACCAAACCTTTGTAGCGCCTGAGATTATCCCACTCTCGGGTTTTGAACATGGCATAGCGCCGTCTGTGAAAGTTCCACTCTTGCTTCGCTGATTCAAGACGCTCCTTCTTATCATGCGGATTGAGAAGTGCAAACGCATCTCTGTTTTTCAATTCCGAGTTCAAATTAGCGATATCGTCCATGATCAGCTTCAACTTCTCCCACATCAATCTGGCCGAGTCTTGTGGAAATCTAGTGATGAAGTCCTCTTGGGCGGCAGCGTCTGAATCTGAAGCTCTTACTCCTGCAGTGTATCTGAACGCACTTGGATGACGTGTTTTCCAGGGGTTGAGCCCTTCCTGTTCACAAAAAAGCATAAATTCACGGAAAAGACCCCGCTTGGGTTTATCTCCTAAGATGGACGCAACGTCTTCTCCAATATCATTCAATTTTGTAGGGGAGCCCTGAACAAAACAGAGATAGGTCAAAGCTACTGCGATAAGCGTATAGGCGTTCATGGGTCTTCAGATAATTGTGTTTTACTTAGTTCGGGTCGTTTGAGTGGCCTTTTATGGGAATCCTCGCTTCCTTTAGCCTACCATCTCTGGTGCTGCGAGATTCTTTGATAGAACGCTTATTGTTATTG
This sequence comes from Metschnikowia corniflorae, assembly GCA_030581935.1. Lineage (NCBI taxonomy): Eukaryota > Fungi > Ascomycota > Pichiomycetes > Serinales > Metschnikowiaceae > Metschnikowia > Metschnikowia corniflorae. Next base: position 80,886 of record JAKTWD010000523.1, on the reverse strand, counting down.
TGAAATTTGTTCAAAAGCGGAATTTCACATCACAACTGCTTGAAACAGGGTAGCTCAATGTTAAAGTGCGTGGTATCTGTCATAAGAGTATTTCGGGAGAAAAACATCAACACTCATATTTTTTCGAATTTCTGAAAACTTTCGTGGCCAATATCTCATGATTTGCCAGAATTAGATTCACCAACAAATTTGAATTTACGCTGCATCGAGTTCTTAGACAATGGAGAAGAAGCGAGTTTCAAGACAGCTGAAACGCATGCGCAGTATTTACTATTAAGTGGAATAGCAGACCGTCTTGCGGGATTATCTTCAAACATTTCTGAAATTCTCGACTTCGAACCTTTGAGCGTTTTGTTCTAGAAACTGAGTTTACAATGTGACTTTTCTTGGAAAAAGGCGCAATCGGGTGGTTTTTGCATGTGGAAGATTGTACAACTTATCTTCAAATCCTTATACGTTGATCCTTGGTATGGAACGCTAATTACGCCCACCCACGGTCTTTGTCTCTGGACAAGTAACTCGGGTTAATGTAAGCTAACCTTATACAAACAGTTAAAGTTTGAGCTGATTTCGGTAAATGTCATTAGGATTTCTTGAGCCGGAAAGCCTGTCAGGGATAGAACTCTTTGAGTAACTGTCATAAGCCCGAGACAATCAATTATCGTAGACAATGCTCGGGATAACACATTCGGCGACGATCATTTTCAAGTGAAGAAGAAGGAACAATGAAAGACATAGAATCATTCACCGCGAAAAAACTCATGTGAAACTCCATTTACGACTCCACCACCCGATCTCGTCTACCTCTCTTTTCAACATTTCCTATATACACTACCACTCAACCAGAAACTCAAAGAAATTCCTGAGTCTTTCTCTTGAATGCGTTGCAGTCCCGCAACCACTGCTTGTAAGAATCCGCCGAGTAAATCCGCTCGCCGTAGTAGTCAGGAACCGGGTTGGAAAACGACTGTGACGAAGGATCCACGCGATTTCTCTGTACTCTTTGCAAAAAGTTCTGTTCCTTCACCATGAACTCGGGCAAGATCTTGCTGTTTTTCATTTTGAACACCCGCACACCTATCGAGGGACCCACCAAGTACCCGGCAACACCTCCAATGATGACAATTCCGCCCATTACCATGAACGGGTCTAGGCCCCAGATGGGCTGTTCCACGTCGATCTCGACGTTTCCCAAATAGGTAAGTGTGGCAAAAGCGCCTGCCACACTGGTCACAGACGAGGCGGCTATGTTGAAGCGTTTGCTTTCTTTCCTCAATTTGAAGAAATCGACCCAGCTCATCCCTGATTTTGAGGCCACCAGCGAATTGAAGCGGGCGTAGGGTTTCACCAGCATTCTCTGCAGGAATGTTCTAGCGTTGATTCCGAGTATCCTGAACATTTCAATGTGTTGAATTGGTTGGGATGGGGTTATTTGGGTGAGATTGGTAGACCTGGAGGTGGTGAGACGAGAGTGCTCGCGTGATACGTGTCACGTGACAAGGACGATCTTCCACTATACTGATAGGTGTGGAACGAATAATTTGGCCTTGAATGAAATTTTTAGCTTGGAAAATAATCTTGAAAGTTTTGAATATAGCTATTGTATAAATGCTTTGGTGACGTTGTTCCAGTTCACTGCTGCTCTCATTGATTCGCGGCATGAAGAAGTGGGTGCTTTCTGATCAGAGTAATTAGGTTTCTGTTAATTGCAATTTTTGAAAATCATGTTTGAAATTATCCGTGAATCTGTGTAATCTGCGAGGCGGTGAGAATCATTAAGTAGAGTATTTTCAAGTATTTGAGTTCATTAGGCAAGCCCTCGGGCTCTAACATCAATCTTGAAACGCTCAACGTGAGAATACTCAAGGCCTTGAGCTGTTTTAATTTGTTGAAACTTTTGAATTTTCCATTACCTTGATTTTGCCTGACAAAAAGCTTATTCAACTGTAATAAAAAGAGGGAAATGCATCAAACCCTTCAAATTAGGTTTCATTGCTAGAGTCTTCGAAATTTTCACCTCATTTTGCAGCCAATGGCTACGCCAGACAAACATTGCATAAATGCAGGCTGTTTGTGTCAATTTTAGGCATCCAGTCTAGGGCATGTCACGTGAACTGGACCATGGCTTAGGTTTTACCAGTGTAGTGGGGAATTCGTCAATCGTCGTAGTTCGTTGCGTAAATGGCTGTTTACAATGATTTCTGGAAGAATTATTACGAGTAATTGCGAAGAACAAATTACGAAGTCGTAAAATTAGATTACACGGGGGTTCCGACAGTCGAAGACAATGCAACACAGATGGTGGGCTTCTCCATGTCAGCAACGTCAGTTTTATTCTGTGCAAAAATGATATCGCCTCAAAATAGAGAAACAGATTGCTACCAGAATTGACCAAATGGTTTCTCTCAGATATACACGTGAGCTTCTCGGTTGTGAGAAGAATGATAGGTATAGGATCGAAATCGAGGAGGTGCGCTCTGAGTGTGAAGATGAAATGTCCCATGAGTCGGCCAAAGAGTCAAGCGAGGGTTGGAGCGAGGCCTCCGATAACTTCAGCACGGACATGGAAAAAATCACTCACAGAGCATTTGGTGAAACAGAATTTGTTGCCACTGGCATTTCTCCACATGCACCTCTGATGATTCTTGCGAGGTTTACTAAATCAGATTTGGAACCACAACCTCCACGAAGTTATCAATAACCAGACTACTCATCAGACGCAGAGGGAGTTCGTCCATTAGAGGTCGAAGGCAATGATGAAGACTTGCCCACGGCCGATCAGAGTATCCGTCTGAATTTCGATCTGAGCCGAGATAAATCAGATGTAGTATCCCCTACTGCCAAGTAGCGAAAGGGATGTCAATGGTTGCTCAAACGACGAGGACAACGTGGAAGGCCAGAAGCCACTACTCGAAAGCACTGTTATCATGGCCAAGAACGTTGGTACAGAGTCCCAACCCATGCAGAGAGGAAGGGTTGGTCCAATAGGCCCGAGATTTTGCAGGATATAACACACCCTCGAGCGATCGAATCACTTCACTCAGATAAGGACAATCCTGTAGATTCTGCAGCTGTTCTGATGAGTTGTTAAAAACACCAGACGCTCCTTCAACGCAGGGTAAGGCTATGCAAAGCTTGCCGCTAGCCTCATTGTCGGCGGCGGGAGGCGAGCAGATCTGCCCATCCGTGATCGACACAATGCTGACGAAAGAGAAGAGGGAGATACAGACGGTAAAATGAGACTGTTGTCGAGAGAAACAAGAGAGCTCCACGTGCACGTAGAAAAGTAAACAAATGTGGTGCTTGACACCATTTTAGAGGCCAATACCCTGAAACGATGTAAGTCCATAATAGGCGCATACAGCGTTAGTTTTGCGATTGACCAAATTGTTTTCTTACATGTCGTATAATGAGAGTGTCATGATTAACAAATGAAATTTTGTGGATCGTAAAGTGTCAGCTAATCTATAATGCACAAGCCGTTTGTATCATTGGCTCTTGCGTGTTCCTAGCACACTTAGTTGTTAGTCATTCCAAAGCAATCCAAGCGTAAGTGCAATAATTAGAGAGACTTTTAAAGGCCTAAAAAGGCCAGCTTTTGCAACGAGAAAATGCTGCGGTTTCCTTCTTCTCGCAGGAAAGTCATTGTGAAGACGTTTTGAGGTCTAGCTATCTCTCTCGCGAAATAACTTTTTTTTAACGTTGCACCAATATCGAGCAGTCGGAACCACAGCACACCTCAATGTGATGTTTTTTAAAAAAAAAAAAATTGAAACAACATAAGAATATAGACAAGTGTCTCGGGCCTTGAGGCAGGTCACTCAGGCGGGTCGATGACACATAGGTATCCCCCTGTAATAAGCAAGTTTTGGGCGAGAGTTTCCCATAAGTAAGTCCTGCCTTAAACTCCAGACTCCGTCGGAGGTTTTATCTATAGAATATATAGTTTTGCTGAGATGAGGCTCGTATAGCAGCCGAACCACGGCACCCCTCAATGTGATGTTTTCTAGAAAAAAAAAAATTAATACAATAAATGATATTTGCTTCTATATCCTCTAAAGATGAAGCGGAATCTGTGAAATTTTCTGATTTATTCTACATTCATTCCATGAAATACGAACAAGCTGACGACGATTGGCTTTTGCCAGAAGTATACTGCATACATATGTAATATTTTCTGACATTTTGTTTGAAAATGCTGTACCGGACGGAGTGTTGTGGTGCGAACTGCGAAGCCCCAAACTGGTAGGTGGGGTCAAGCTCAACGTCGGACCACACCTTCCGGTGGAAGCTGAACTGACGGAAAGGTTCCACAGGGTCCTTAGTAGCAATAAATACTTGTTTACAGAACTACTACTGAGTCTTTCAGAAGAAGACTCATCAGACAAAATCGAGAGAGATGCAGTCAAGTATGCACAGTTAGCGATAAGGGGACCATCGGTCTTAAGCCCACCAAATACCGCGAGTGGGATTAAGACTCATTATAGGCAATTAGAAATAGAACTTCAATTGCAACCGTGGGGTTGTGGTGGTCACGATTGCGTCTACTCGTTCCTTTTATGAACCCTAGACTCATGTGCAATGTTGATATCTACGGCCAAAATGAATATATCTCGCGCGATATATTATAAATAGATATCTAAACATTTGAAATAGATAACAACACTGCTCAGGTGCACCACTTGCCCACAATACCGAGCGATCCTGCAGCCAACTAGGTCTCCGCCGATAAGGGAGCGCGGAAAAAGCCATTTAACTTGAGCATCTTTTTCTCTTTATGATAAATCTCCCTAAATTCAGATCAACCGAAAAATTCTATCTTTTCAAAGAAAGAGGAATTTTTCGGGCTACTACTGAGGGTCGCATCCTGTCCAAAAGTCACAGGCCCGGCGACCCCTTACTCGGAGAATCCCTGAAGACCATCACATACAACGTGTCAGGTAGGACATAACCACCAGTGAAATTAGGCATAGTACTTGCATTCGCCCGCGTACGGATCTTCCCATTGTTACCATTGTTACCATGATGTCTCCTATATAGTCGCCAGTCCCCCCGTTGGGGACACGGGGGCTCTCTTTTTCCCATCCTTTATTCAGAAAGTTCACCGTCACACGTAGTTTTATCATTACTCAAGTTTTACCTATCGCTCTTAGCTTTTAACGTCCAGATATCTCTGACACAACGGTTCATAGCACATTCTTGAATCGCGATCAAACTATGCTGCAGGCTGAGAGCGTAACAACACCTTCAGATGCCGCCAGGCTTGAAACAGCCGTGAAAGCTTGGGATCTAAATCAATTTGAATTTAGAATTGATTGTGCTCTGCATTACAAGGTTGATTTCCGTGAGTTTGTTATCAAATTAGATGAGCCCCGGTACGGGGATGAGAGAAGCAAGAGATTTCTTCTCACTCTGCGAAATGAGAAATTGCTCTTTTCCTGGGTATACAATAGGACTACCAAAGGATTTATTGTACGTACATGGGAATTTAAAGAGATAGCTCAAATTTTATTCGATGAGCATCGTAAGGACGCTTACTTTTCAGAAAAGAAAGACATCACAACAAGCTGGATAAAACTCTTTTTTAAAAGATATCCAGAATTCAAGGCTGATTTCCAACGTGGATATATTCGCTCTGCAAGTCCACCGAACGTTGTGAGCGTTGAGAAGTTCTATAACGCTGTAGACGCTGAAAGGCGAAAGTACCGAATCAAGCCAGAGAACATCTATAGCGTCTGCGAGTCAAGTTTTCACGATGGTCCTCCAGTTACGGCAAGTACCGGTCTGTCTAAATCCTTGGAGACTATATATTCAGGCTCCGGGCGTATTTATGAGTGCATCAATGCATTAGGGACAATTCTACCACAATACGTTTGCCAGATAGGCGATAAACCATATGATTTTTTTTTTGATGAGAGGAATTACTACCCTGAAGACACACCTTTATACGACATCAGATTAGAGTGGCTCCAGAAGCACTTCCTTGAAGGAACAAAACTGCTGTATGGACACAAACTTTTGATAATCCAGTGGCCTCCTGGTGAAATTTCGGAAGATTTTCAGGAGATATGCAAGAAATCCGAGATCAGTCCAATCTGCATTCCCTGGGACTCTTATGAATTATTTTATCGTTTGGATGTGTCCACTTGTAAAGAATTGAAGAATTGTTACATCGATCATGTCCAAGAAAATAATTTCATTACGACGAAAAACTTCCTTGACAATTACAATAATGCACGAGGAAAAGCACTCACAAAGCCGTCGGTGAAACAGAAGTTCGTTGCCACTGGAATTTCTCCGCATGCACCTTTGAAGATTTTTCTGAAGTTTACTAAATCAGATTTGGACCAACAACCTCCACGAAATTATTCAAAACCAGACGCAGAGGAAGCTGATTCATTAGGGGTCGAAGGCAACGGTGAAGTCTTGCCCACGGCCGATCAAAGAAGTCTAAAGTCTTTTCTGAAGCGGAATATATCAAATCTTTCTGACAACCACCACGTTTCAAGTAGCGTTAGGGATTTCAATGGCAACTTAGTCGGTGAGGACAATGCGGAAGGCCAGAAGCCACCATCCGAAGGCACTGTTATAAGGGCCAAGAACTTTGATACAGAGCTCGAAACCGTACAGAGAAGAAGGGTTTGTACAACAAACCCAAAGTCTTCGCAAGGAATTTCACACCCTCGAACGATCGAATCACCTCATTCAGGTAAGGACAAACCGGCAGATACTACAGATGTGACTTCAGCAATTGATTCCAATGAGTTATTTGAGACACCAAAAGCTCTCTCAACGCAGGGTGAGGCTATCACAAGCTTGTCGCTGGCCTCATCGTCGGCGGCGGAAGGCGAGAAAGGTCTGCCCACTCGTAAACGACACAAAGCATCCGAGCTGCATGACAACAGAGAAGAGATAGATACAGACAGTTTAACTGAGGAACTTGAAGAGATAGATACAGACAGTTCAACTGAGGAATCTGCTATTTTGACGCAGGGTGAGGCTATCAAACGATTGTTGCTGGCCTCATCGTCGGCGGCGGAAGGCGAGAAAGGTCTGCCCACCCGCAAACGAAGGAAAGCATCCGACCTTGATGACCAAAGAGAAAACATAAATACAGACGTTATCATTGAGATAGTTGTCGAGAGAAACAAGAGAGCTCCGCGTGCACGCAGAAAAGTAAGCAAATATGGTGCTTGAAATTACTGTATTTCATTATCATGCAAAAACGTAAGTCCATAATAGGCACATACACCGTTAGTTTTGCGATTGATCAAATTGTTTTATTACATGCCGTATGACAAGATTGTCGTGAGGAACAAATGAAGCTTTTCTGGATCGTTAAATGTCAGCTATTTCATAGATCCCTAGCCGTTTGTATCATTGGCTATTATGTGTTCCTAGCACACTTAGTTGTCCATCATTCCAAAGCAATCCAAGCGAAAATATATTAATTAAAAAGACCTGAGAAGGCCTACAAAGGCCAGCTTTTGCATTGGGAGAATGCTGCAGCTTGCTACCTCTTGCAGGAAAAGTCATTGTGAAAACGTTCTGAGGTCTACTTATCTCTCTCACAAACTGGAAAAAAAAGTCTTTGGATAAAAAATAAACATTAGTCCACAAAAATAGAATCATTAAACATCAAAGGGAGTTGAAGAACCTGAATGCCCCCTCAGTTTTGTCGTCGTCGAAATCAACAATGGGTAGGCCTTGCCCTTCCTGATCATATGTGTATTCCACTTGATTCAGCACCACCGGTTTCAGAGGCAGAATATGGATTTGAGCTAGTCTTGAACCTGGTACTTATAGGAAGTCTTAATTTGTGGGCGGGAGAGGGTTCTTTTATTTGTGGGTTGAAGGACATAAATGAAGAAGCTGCGCAGTTAGTGACGGACTACGCCTGCCGCAAAGAATAATGGAATTCATAACTTTGCTTCTTGCTCAAGAGGCGTTCTTGGCATTTCCTTCAAGTGCCAACTTTTTCATAGGATGTGTGTTACAGATCGAAGTCATTGCAGGCTTATCTGTTTGTAATGGGGTCTTGATTCATACATACCCAAAGAATCCCAAGAAATCACAAGCCATATCACAAGCCATGCGAACTCATTGTATTTGCCTATTGATTGGTCTTTCTAGCTCTGAAACGATCTACACCAGGCCCCAGTGTCGATGTTTCGAAATGCCACAATAAATAGGATTTAGTTGCCTCATTTCAAAAGAACTCCGACTTAACTTAAAACTGGGTTCCCTCTTCGGCCATACGAGATGACACCAACGACTGATAACCATCAAGAACGTTGTAGAACTGGCAACAGACAACGTCGGCAATCGCCTATTGAGGAAGAGGATGAAACTGGGGGCCAGTCCGCCACATCACGGGCCTTGAGTATCTGCGTGATGTGCATGAACTTTGCCGGATACCTCTTGTGCTCATTGCTCATAGTTTCAATTGTACCGCCGTGATTAAGAATTTCGCTTGAGACCGATAATCCAATCCCTAAAATGAACAGCGAAGATAACAACGATTGCTTGACTAAGACGTGCCAAACTTTTTATTGCTTTTTTCTGTAACAGACATCATTACATGGGAAATTCCCTTCGGTTTTGTTCAGTTAAGGGACGACTCTTCATACATGATCATCTTTGCTACCTCTTTGCGAAAAGACCGTTGTGGTGGTTTTATATCACTGGCTTTCTACGTGCCTGCCGTGTCAGAGTTGGAGGCTTTTATCCCTTTTATGACATCTTTTAGTTCAGTTGCCAGCGACGGTCAGGGTTTTGGTGGGATGTTACAACCATATGTCATCTTCAGATTCGGATTTAAAATGTTTCGTTATGAGATACTTCCTTTTATTAAGCGAGATCAAACAAACAATGACGAAGCCCGAACTGTAGAGCTCACTTCACAAACCTCTATCAGAAGCAATATGCATGAGTTTATGAGCGTGATAGCTCTGGCAGTGAAGAGTGGTTTACCTTCTGCCGAAGAAATCTCTGAGAGCACTACCGAAACTCTGGTTCTAATAACTCACAATAAGATGAATGATAATAATTACGCACCAGGGAAAAAAGGTGACAAAAATGAACGGTGAGAAGCGTTGTCTTGTTGTAATTTATGACAACGGTAAGTTAGATGCGAACCACGTGACAGGCGATTCACTTAAGTCTACTGGATCGATATTTATAGATAGTTCAGCTGTCTTGGTTTGATCAGCCTAATCTATCTTTTGTATTGTAATTTCGCTTCAGAAGAAAAGAAAAAGAGGAGAAGAGCTTTCACGCGAGTGAAAAAATCTTCCACGGAGCGTGGGTCGCGCCCAGACCGCGCTTGGTATACCGGTCACAGGCGCTAAGACCCTAAAAACCAACATGTCTTGCTCGACGATTGATCCAAGTTGTTTTCGTTGCGGTACTTTTTAGAAGGCAACTTCATTAGCTCGATCCTGACACGTCGAGTCCATCTATAAAACTTGTAAAAGGCCTTCAAGGGTTCTTTGACTTCCAAGAGGGGCTCAGATTGTATAAACAACGAAAGTACATTTGCTCTCACGGCTGGCTCGATTCGCCAAATGTAAGTTATCCACCTTGAAATTTACCCAAGACACGACGTTCGTATTATGACAAAAACGACAGAAACCATGTGACTGCTTCTATTGGAGAGGTACAGCGTACGCTCTCGTAAGTTATGTACAGATGCGTGCAAGCCGAAGCAAAATAGGCGCAAGTTTTGCAGAAAGAGTACAATCCTCCGGGCGGTTGATTATTAGTAAAGGATTAGCCGGAGTGTTTATTTGCTACAAGAAACACCTGACAGTTAACAGGCTGTCTTACATTCTCCAACAACGATTCCACAAATAAAGCTTTTGAAAGACAAGATCGTATCAGTTTAGATCTACGAACAAAAACTCTCTTGCATTTTCAATCTTGAAATGGGTTATTTATTCATATCTCCATAACTAGCTCAGACGTATGTTTTCCGTGTATCTCCCATGCATGCCTCAAGTATCAACCCATGCATTCACAGCATCGCCTCCAAATGAATTGTCTCAGCCATTCTTGGGTGGGTTGTTGTCTCTTCCTTTACCACATTTGTTACCTTCGACTTTAGCTGGCCAATTTGGGGGATCACGAAGTGGAGGTGGGTTTTGCTTAGGGGGTTGGTGTCCTTGATCGTTGTTCATTTTCGTGGAAGTATTTGCTCGGTGTCGGTTTTGTTATCCAGTTCAGAGTTTGTAAAATCGAGTTATCTGAAAAAATGCAAACGGGGTTGCGAGAGCAACGTCTTTTATACGCATTGGCCGGCTTGGACTTTTCACAATACACACTTACTTCATAAGGCTATACGGATACTCTCAATTTTTAAGCAATGAAATTCTTAAAGCGGCAGGAAATTTCTCAACTTATTGTTAACGCAGCCTGATAGAGAAGAAGGCACCTTTTGTTCTTTGACTTCGCCCACATGAAGTATGATTTCCGGTACTTTGAGGTGAGAGGTCGTCCCAGTTTATACTTGCAAATGAATGTAATCTAGGGGAGACAAGTCTTTACTTTTACAATCAAATATGCTTTAACATTTCTTACATCTCGAGAGCTGTAAATACAACTGAAACGAAATGCATTCGTGCTGCTTTGATTACAATAGAATTCTGACGAGCAAGTATGTGCCCCAATTTGGGCTCGGAGACCAAGAAACAAGGATCGCCATTTTTCCTTTGTTGAGAACAACAAATATGGAAAATGTCCTGTTTCATCGTCTGCTGATGTAAGAATTCCTTTGGGAGTATTAGTCGAGATTGTTGTGGAGAGAGCGGTGTCATTAAAAAGGTACAATATCATATTCTATAGTAGCCTTGGGGCGTTCCTGACACTGAAAAAGAGGCAAATTAAAGCTACTCGGATTCTGTAAAATCTCTTTTGAATCACGGAGCTCCACAGATCTGACAGTTTCACAAGCCGAATGCACCTAGACAATGGCTGAATCTAGAAGAACCAGATTCATTAGAGGGGGTCTTGAACAATGAGTGAATGTCATGCCTTTGGGGTACCCTCGGACTGTGTCATTTATGAGATTTATTGTTAAGCCTAGAATGTAAACCTCATCATTCAATCTTCCAAAAAATTTCGTGAAGCGTGAGGTGGCCCCACTGTTCCATGCACGAACCGTAGTAGTGAAAATCTAGACAATCCTGTCTCGAATAAGGAAGCGGCCAATCACGAAAACTCCAGTCTCTTTGTTTGGCCTCTGATTTGATCCCAGATATAGTTCACTCTCAAATTACATGTATCTCTATTGAAGTGGTCACGTCATTATCGAATCTGAAAGAAAGACACAAATCCCTAAACATAATTGAGAAAAGTTAAACTTCGAAAAGATCAAGATCTGTCAAAGGTTCATACCCTATGGAGCTCTCATAGGCGATAATAGCCAGTATCCCAGATTGAGAAGAAACTAACAAAGTTCAAAACTGCTTCACGTGTCTACACAATTGCAGCCGGTCAAAACAATCCCTCAATTCAATTACATACTACCAAAATAACATATGGACTTCTCAATTTCACAATGGGACTCCCTGGGGTCTTTTAAATCGAGGTAGGTTATTATCTCTCCCACGCCCCGAGGCATGACCATGCTTTTTACTAGGAAATCCTCCCGGCCCTTTGGGCTTCTGAGCTCTTTCTTCCTCGCCAGGTTTGTGTCCATAAACATAGCTTCCTAATACTCCAAGAATAACACTCCCTAAGAGACCTGGGCCAACGACAACACCCACGGCAGTTGTCACGGCAGTTCCCACAGCGACTTTGACAATGCGCATACCAAGGTCTTCCAAAATTTCTTCTGACATAATTGCTAATATTCGAATTTGAGCTGAGGAGTGACACTGAATTTTGGGAGGAAATATACCGTAATTTATACGACAGCCAATCTTGGGTGTTGTAAGGTCAGGTCAATGACTCACGATTTCTAATGTTCGGATAGTCGTGACACGGGCCTTGTATGCATTTGTTTTGCATTGTTCAAGCAAAAGAGTCATGAAGACTAGGATCATGGAGATTCAGCTTGTTATTTATTTCTGAATTTGTGTTGCATCAGCGCATAAAAACCCTCCCCCCCCCCCCCCCCCCCCCCCCCCCTAATCAAGTATGGTTGTTATCATTTACTCAATTCTCGAAAGCTCATCACAAATTGAAGCTCGAATCACCTCTCCAAACAGACTCGGGAGATGGAATTCACTCGATGAACAAAGAGTGCCCCTTTTTGTTTTATAGAGTAGCTGATGTGTGCTTTATTGTTACGAATATCACCATTGACAATTTAGTAGCCCCCTATTATAAGAACCCCTGTCACAAGTCAGACAGCATTTGCAACCAATTCTCAATGGCTTCAATTCTATTTTTTTTTTTTTTTTGAAGAATCAATTGTATTATAGGGGGCTCCCACCAGAAGCTACAAATTCTATACTTCCATAGAAAACCTATAACACATTTTGGAAAAGGCACTGAGTAGTGAAAGAGCCCGACTCTCCCAAGCCTTACTCTCTCCTTCTTACCCTCCCCGCTTCTTCAAGTCTTGTCAGTCCGTTCTGACCCTAGTATGCTCCAAGAACTTCCTCAACTTGCGTCTCAGAAGTGGTTAAAGCACAAAGCTCCACTTCGCATCCTTTCTTCTCGAACAATAAGCTCGGCGAACAGTCTCCACGTACCAATTGAGGTTGCGCATATTTTCGTACTCATGTTTCATCGAATTCAATTTCATGAGCAGTGTCATGCCTAACTGATTCCACCAGGATTTCGTGCAGCTGCATTCGCTGTGAAGATGCTTGAGCATACCTGTCAGATCTACCCTCTAAAGGCATAAATGACACTATATCCCAGCTTCACTCGATACCGAAACTAGAAGGTCTTGCGCCATTGAGTCTCAGTGTTCTGATGGCAAAACTCGAAATCTGGTAACAATGATCAAAGGATGACGTGGGGAAGGCAAGGAGAGCTGAAACAACGCGAGCAAGCATTGTTTCTGAGTTCTACAGTTGCAGTTTTTCATATAAATCTGCGTCTAGTTTCATATCGGGGCTCGCTTCGGAAGTTGGCGATCTCAGCGACTGAATCAAGTGTATTCGACGATTGGCTGATTTGGTAAGCTTTACTGAATTGCAATCGAATGACTAACTCAAAATGTTAAAAACGGAAACAGTCACTTCCTCGGCTTTTTGCTTGTATCTGAGATATGGGTTAGTGCATCTTTTTCACGTGAATCCTACCTATTCAATACCTATATGATCGAAGGCTGGATTTAAGCCTTCCAGATAGCTCTCACTAGCAACTGGAATTCTGCTGATACCATGAGTTTAACTGGTATTTCTGCTCACAACTTCCCATCACATAACGAGAAACATGATTTCATCGATATTATTATACCGCAGCCATACGTCGCAGCCGGGACGTAGCACGCCAAATTTGGTCCCGCTATACACACGCAGAAAAGAATAGGGTCACAGAATGTATACATTGAGCGCTAAGCTCACCTTACAGATGTCACCGGCACGCCAAAACACAAATATTTCACGAATTTTGAGTGACTTCGCCAGGGCCTAAACTGCTGGAATAGGTGACCTGCAGATAAGCACGCCTGTAACCTCCTTTCATTTGCGTTTTCTTTTGTACATAAGCATTGAATTAGAAAAACTTTATTCAGCCAGATCTGGTGCTATGTCCTCATTACCATTGTTTTGACTGGCCGTAGTAGATGGTTTCGATAAAAAAAGTTTTAGGAATCACGACACATTCGACCAGCACCGGCACCAAGACTTGCATGTTAGAAAGACCCGTACACCAGCGGTGTTGGGCAGTTGAACCGGGAGAATTCCGACAAAAAGGCGGCGGATTTTTCGCCAGCCTGATCTTTGTCGCTCAAGTTTGCCTCTGATTTGTTTTGTGTGAAAAATCTCGTTCTTTGTGGCGGTATTTTGTAGATTTAAAGGTGCTCACATGTGAGGTTTATTGACTGCGGAGTAAGCCTGTCAAAAGAACAGTGAGTCAACTTCTTGAGGAAGACATTAGTACTTTGGTCAAAAGGAAGAAAAGCAAAGCGACAGGTTACAGAACAAAGGAAAAGGCGTTAGATTATTTGAAAATATTGCACCAAAAAGTTTCGGGGTGAAGTATTCAGATGTTGTAGGTGGGTCAGCGCATGTGTCTTATGTGCACACCTGCCTGTGGAAAATTAGTGGTCTAGCGACCTGATCTTAACCAGGTAGCTTTATGCGCTGAGTGGTTGTGTGAAGTTCCTCTCTGTTTGAGCCTAGCTCAATTTTCCGGTCTCCTGACTTGGGGAAATGGGTTTGACCCTGAGCGAGGCACGAGCTGGAACTCGGGCAAGGAGCGGATCTCCATTGTCCGTGTCTGCTCATTATCCATGTGAAATAGACCCTCCTATCCGTGTGGGGTGAAACCTCACTATTTCAAGTGGATGTAGATCTTCCTATTAGCCGGGTCTGTTTCATTAGTCTGCTGAACTATAAATAGGTCTAGGCCTGACCCGTAGTATGAGTTCAAGGTAGACAAGCTCTTATAATACAATTGAATGTAGGTTTAGTACAGCTGCTAGCCGAACCACTATAAAGCCTGTTCTTGTATCAAAACCTTCAAAAGGACACTGAGGTGGAACTCGAGTTATTCCTGCTGCAGCCGTGATCGCATTACCACAGAAGAGTGCTCTCCATAGAAGCACTTCTCTGGAGAGACGAAGTGACTGAGTTAGAAATCTGGCTATTGGCCCTTTTTCCTCCTCCGGATATATCGCTTGTCAAAATCTGCCCGATACTCTGACAAACTTGCTTGCCTATACGAAAATTTAATTGTCAGAGCAGTAATTTAATTCGAACAAAGGCGTCCTTGAAGTAGAGCCACATGGTGGTGCGGCGTGCGGCAGAAAGCTCATAACCACCCCGTTCTTGGCATAATTTGGGAATATTTTCATAAAAAGTAAATTCACTGGATCTTTTGAAATCCAGTTATTGCTTGACTTAAAGAGGGGAAAAGACTTACTAGTCATTCCTTATTGATATTAGCTAAAACTCACTCAGCTCATAAAGAGCGCGGCTCTTATCGGACTACGAAGATAAGACACGGTGCATACACCTAATGTCTTTTCCTGGTATATGCTGACAAACCGTATCCGAATGCTACCAGCTGTGGATCCTCATATCCGCCATTCCCTATAAAAATGCGACCTGCTCCTCCTCTGTGTCCTATAGATCTCATCTAGTTTGTGCCTCTAGTACTCATCCCAGAATCTCTGGTATATACATCTGCTGTACTTATAGCCCCGAACAACTGTCTCAAATCACAACTTTTCGTGATGGGAGCCACACCTTCCAGGCCAAATGAGCCAATCAAATCGACTAATGAAGAAATCCTCAACGAAAAGTCCAACTATCTGAGCTTAGAAAGCCTTGTTGATGGATTGACTATCGATTCGCCCGACTCTTCTAGTAACATCACCACCCAAAACTTGACCTCCTGGGAGAGCCAATTGCTGGAGGACCCGAAAAACAGATTGACGCAAAACGCTTTGGCCAAGCATGAGATCGCTGATATAGTTGCCAGCAGCGACTCAAAGTGGTCGTTACGAGACCGGTACATCTTCAACGTCGAGGTCGATACCATTGGGTCGCCGTCGTTTTCCAACAACCAGAAATCTTCAGGGCGATGCTGGATATTTGCGGCGTGCAACGTGTTGAGAGCGCACGTCATCAAGAACTATAACTTGAAGCCGGACCAGTTCCAGTTGTCGCAGAGCTATCTCTTTTTCTACGATAAATTGGAAAAGGCGAACTCGTTTTTGGAAAATATTGTCGATACCGCTAACGAACCTTTGAACTCGCGGATCGTGCAGGGCCTTATGGCCAATTCCGTGGGTGACGGTGGGCAGTGGGATTTCATTGTGAATCTCGTGGAAAAGTATGGGTTGGTTCCGTATGAGGTATTCCCAGACAACGCCCAATCGACCTCCACGGCCCCGTTGAACAACTTTCTTACCGACAAATTGAGAGAATACGCTTTGATTTTGAGAAAATTGATTGCAAAGAATACCCCCAAGCATGAGGTCGCAGCAGTCAAGAACTCCATGACCAGAGAGGTGTACAAGATCATTGCTTTGGCCTTGGGAACGCCTCCGAAACCACACGATCAGTTCAAATGGGAATTCATCGACAAAAACGGAAAGTTTCATGTCCGCAACACTTCTGCTCTCGACTTCTACAAGACTCATGTGCGTTTTGATGTCACCAAAAGTTTCAACTTGATCAATGACCCTAGACTCGCGTATGACACGTTGTTTACCGTGGACCGGATGATCAACATTTACGAAGGCAAGCCCGTGGAGTATGTGAACTTGAAAATCTCCGTTCTCAAGGACGCTGCGATCGCCATGTTGAAGGATAACGAACCTGTTTTCTTCGCATGCGATGTCAGCAGATTTGACAACAGAACAACGGGTGTTTTGGACACTCGTGCTTTCGACTACTCGCTCGCTTTCAACACCTCTTTGAATCTTTCGAAACTGGACAGAATGCTGACGGGGTCCTTCTTGGGACCTCATGCCATGACCATCACCGGGGTGCATTTGGATGACGTCTCTGGTCTTCCAATCCGCTGGAAGATTGAGAACTCGTGGGGTGACAAAGTTGGCGACAGGGGGTACTTCATGATGACGGACGACTGGTTTGACGAGTTCGTCTTCCATATTGTCACCAGCAAGAAGTATGTGGCTAGGCCTGTCTACGAGTTGTGGAAGTCCAAGAAGTATGAGGTTTTGCCGTACTACGAGGCTTTGGGAACGACTGCTTGATTTAGTTGTAAGGTATGATAAGTCTGTTAAGAGTTTATTGGGGTAGTGTTTGAGCCATCAGAGTACATTTGATACTGGTTCTTCTTGCACATCTTATACTAGTGCCGTAAAGAAGATGGGCAGTTTGAGTGTTTTATTTAGCAGTATAGCTGGGGACTGGTATCCTGATATTTGAATAGCTGGAGGTTATATATTATTGTGTGTTTGAAGCTCGAGGCAATTCTATAGTCCAGTCAGACTTTCTCAAAGCACATTGTCAATTTACTTTGAATTTGGAAAGAATCAAGGCACTCCTCTCAAGAGGCTTTTTTAAACAGAGAATTACTCAGGAGTTTTCTGGCTTTTTATCCCAAGAAGTTGTACAAGAATTCATACTCCCCCACGTATGTGGGTTCGTTTATTCATCAAAAAGTTCTTGGTATTGAAATTGATAGCTGTTGGCGTCGGTCGGTTTAAAGTTCATATCAAAGTTGTACTTTCATCGGGAAAGGAATGATCGGTATCAGTAATCTTCACAAACCTGATATGGATCTCATTTCATTTTGTGTGTTAGGTTCTGGCATAGCGTAAAGCCGACTATTCATTCAGTGAGTTGTATTCTTCGTGATCTGTATCCCCAAAGTTGAAAAAGAGATCGAGTATTTATAATATCTAAGGTTAGGAGCCCTCTCGAGTCCTATCTATGGATGGGGAGAGATCGACTGCCCAAAAGAATCCCAAAACGCCTCAAGGTTGGCGAGCTTCCAACGGCGATCAAAAACGCCTTGGAAGCGACGCACGCCCAAACGGCGATCTGAACACGCCTCAAATTGTCGAACGCCCAATGGGACTGTGCCAGCCTGCGTAACCTCAGTGGTCTAACCGAGTTCGTAAGAAACTAAACCAGACGACGCCGACCGACCGACGTCGGCCGAAACTGGGGATGTCTCACTACAGTCCCAGAGCCCTGACAATGTGCCTACCGATCATTGAGTAGCTCAATCAGCTGCACAATTGATTAGCTTCCACGACGAGCAGTCACTGAAGTCTGGCTATGTGAGTATTCGCTGGATTTTGCGGTATCCAAGTTCAAGACTCCTCAACACGTAGCAAAAAGGATGCATCCTGAGAAGCTTAAACTGATCTCAAAAAGGTGAGCATAGGTTTTGGCCGTGTATACTGAGTCCCTCAACTGAGACCTCTTCAAAAGAAATACTTCACTATTCGATTGCCCTCGTTTGAGCTGATTCACCATGAAGCAGTCCTTTCGCTATCATGTGCCCCGTGCCAGAGAGCACACTCTATTAAACAGAAGACTAACCGAGCATGGACCTTTTCCTGCCCCTCAAACGGACCTCCTCTAGCTTCTTCATGGTATCCTTAAATCTACTTTTGTTACTCTTCTCGAAGGCACTCTGGTAGCCTTCAAGCAACCACGCATTGTACTTATCTGCATAGTCCGAGTGGGTACTGAGGACCGCCCTCTCCAACACATACAAATCCACGGCCTTGTCCTCGGGCAAGTTCGAGTAAGAAGAGAGCCCAAAATCTATAAGATACGAGTCGTTTCCTTGCAAGATTATGTTTGAAGTGGTCAAGTCGCCGTGGACCATGTCATTTATGTGTAGTTTCCCGATTACTGCCCCGGTGGCTCTACAAAAAGTCTCGGCCTCGCTGCCCACGCAATCGCCGCCGTTTTTCTCTAGATACCACAAATAGTTTTTGAGCGACGAAACACACCCATCCTTCAATCTATCACCTACACTGTTCATCCATATAACTCCGTTGGGGGCATCTAGCAGAATCAAGTGGGGGGCCGGTATACCAATTTTATTGAGCTTCAGCATAAACTTGGCCTCCCCAATCGTTCGGGATTTAGTGATGGATGCGTCTATCTTGGGGTGTCTGTACGGTTTCCTCGGCCTGAACTTGATGATGAACTCACCCTCCGAATCTAGATACGGATGAACCAGAGTGGAGAGGACGAGGGCCTCGGCACCTTGTGAAATCACCGTCAATGGTAGATTCGGCACAGCTTTTTCGACCTGCGAAAGAATGACATCTGTCATATTAATTCGGTTGTATGTGTTGAGGAAAAGTAGAGTAATGCAGTGTCAGGTTGTGCGAGATCGATTGACCAAGAAGCATCGCGCTTTCTTAGAGGTATGGAGTATAGTGGGTGCAAATTTGCAAACATTGACTTGAGTTGAGAAAAAAAAGGTATAACCTTGTGCAAATTAAATTCCAGCTATAAATAAATTAGAGTATTAAAAATTGGCTCGTAACAGGTATATGAATGTCATGTATGGCCACCAACGACTATGCTAATTCCACGCCCAGGTTATCGCAACAGAGTCTGAGAGGTTGAGAATTGATATGTGTACCAGGACCTAATCACACTGCAAATAACTACAAATCTTACAAAATTCTGATTTTTAATTTCAGCCAATCATCGTCACCACAGGCACTTCCTCATTTGGCCATTTTGAATACGGCCAAGCGATGTTACTCTTTGAGTAGGTCCAATCGAGGTTTAATTAGTAAGACCAGGAAAGCAGTAGTGGGTGCCAGTAAAGGGTTAACGGCTTATGCCGCTGTTGTTTTTCTTAGTCGCTGTTATTTTTCCTTCACTGTATTCATGGTTCGAAATTTGATATCTGTGTAAAATCTCAGTTGGAGCCGGTAATTCTTAGTTCTTCTATAAGGTGGCATGGGTTCACAGATGAACCTGACTGAAGAGCTCTCCTCGAAGGAAAAATGAGTATTTCAATATAAACGGGCGTGGCACAATTATTGATCGACTTGACCCACACTACAGAGTCCCTGCTCCGACCACTTTCAGCTTGTATTCTATTGATGAAAATATTGCACTCCAAGTTCACATTGTTAAACAATGCCTCTTTACTAGATGCAAACAATTCGATTCCCCAGTCTTCTAGCCCGCAGATTTTACCGTCTGAACCATTGAACGTGAGAACTTTTATGATATCCAAACCGAAATTCGCTGGTCTCATTTTGGAATATCCTCATTACCATCAATTTAAAATACTGACTATCATTTGTGGCACATGAATCAATCACCACGTTACGAACTACGACGTGCGAGTAATTACCTTCCATCCTCACTAATGAAAACACTCAACTATGTTACCCGCAAGTGGCAGCACTTCCATACTTCAAAGTCACAGACTTCAGGCTCACATACCCCTCAGATCATAAAAATCTCAAGATTGATATTTTCATCGGTCCAAATTGAATAAGTCAACAAAGCTCTCCGGGCTAGACAACATGGCTCACGTCGTCACGTGACGCTGCTCCGGCCTCTCTCCGGTTCGCACCTACCATATAACGCTGCCCCACAAATCGGATTAGGCTCTTTTTATATCTATTCCCTACCACCGAAGCCATGCCGGCCTCGATATACACTCATGTCATTCCGCCGTACCTCCTAAGCACATGTGTAGGGCAAAAACTTCTCCAAGAACTCCGCTGGCTTGATCCCGAGTTGGCAGCTCGTAACCTGTTTTCCGATACCTCCAACTACAGATACCGCCGGCCAAGCGATCTAAAGCCGGCTGCAAATTCTTTCTGTGACGACAAATATGTAAACGACCTTATACGCCAGAAGCTCAAAGAGAAGTTTGCGGTGATGGGCTTATTGGGAAGCTCGCCCCCGAAACACGTCCCTGACGAATACCTTTTTGAGCTCTACGAAACATTCAAAGACCGGCTACTTGTGGAAAACGGCGATACGCAAAAACTTACTATAGATGATTACACCGGCGTACAAAGAGTAGTAGTCCCCTCGCCCGTGCAAAGCTTGGCGGCTTCTAACTCTGCTTCCTCTGGTGCTTCGGAGTCCCAGGCCAAACATAAGACCTCGGTATTTGATGTACCAAGATACGGCGAATTCATATATACCAGTAGCGGCAAAATTGTGGATGATGGCGACTTCGGGTCCTGTCACTTGGATGCGCTCATCGCCTGGGCCCAGGATAACAAGGAGCACAAATACTCTTTCCGCCCGTACTTGATGATGGGTGACGCAAACTTCTTTCTTACCTCTTTGCCCATGTATTGGACTCCGCTCGCGGCTGACCAGTGCTTTGTGGACTTGACCAACAAATACGGCCTAGACTCCGATATCAGCGAAGGGTACTCTGTGCTAAATCTCAAGCTCTTTAAAACCACCGCGCCTTCAGCGACGGCCTTGGATGAAAAGCGCTTCTACAACTTCATTTCTGATAGTGAGGTCCATGGCAGTACCGGTATTTTCTACTACGAGGTCCAGGTGCGGCAAACCGCCACGAGCAGCACCAGTTTCGAGCCGCTTATAAAAACAAAGGACGCCTCGATCTCATCTGGGTCCTCGCTCTTTTTCAACATGGGTTTCGCCAAACGTAGTATAAAGGTTGACAAGGTACCTCCCCCTACAGGCCCACACTCGGCAAGCAATCTGATAATCGACCTCAAGGATATTCAGGGTGATCTAAGTCGCCACAATTCGAAAACACTGGGGACCAAGTTGGATGACAACACCATTGCGCTCTTGAACTGTGAGCCTGGAATCTCCTTCGACGGCAGCATCGCCGTCAGTTTCAACAACTCGTGTTCTTACGCGGCCATCAAAAAAAATGGGGCCGGCTCCAGAGGATCATCATTGAACTTGAACCGGAGGTTTCTACAGTTGAACCGACACTCCTCAGTGGAGCAGGACACAAGCAAATTGGATATTGATGTGCCGTTTCAGACACATTCACTGCCACAGAATGAGGGCAGAAAGGAGTTCCGTACAGATGTAGTTGGGTTCGGTGTCAATTTCATCGAACGGTCTCTTTTCATCACACTCAATGGCGTGATGGTGAAGACGATATACGAACAAGACATCACATCGTCGAACAAATTCCAGGACTCGATCTTTGGGTTGGGCACTGAGCTGGAGCCATTATTTCCGTTGATTGGTTTCCGTATGGCGACTTTGGGGAATATCACAGGACCGGGTGACCCTCCGGAGGCAAAGATCATCACCAACTTTGGCTTGAGGAGATTTGAGTACAACATAGAAAACCACGTGCGGAAGTTCAGATCTAGTCAGAAGGCAGAGCTTCAAACAGTGATCGCCGACGAGATCAAGAACATAAACCCCGACAGATCCAGTGGCGATCATATTGCCAGATTTGAGGACTCGTTGCGTGACATACCCAACGATCCAGCCGTTCTCAACGAGTTCATCCAGGGATATCTTGTCCAAGAGGGATTCATGGGCACTCTCGAGTCGTTCAAGAGCGATTTAGAAGGTTTGTCAGATAATGCCAATAGATCTGATGACGATGATGATCATGATGTTGATGATGATGAGATGGAGGGACAGGAAAACGCTCATTCACTCTGGAAGATTCTGATGCAGACGAAAGCATTGCCTAGAATAGAGCTCAAACGCAGCATAATGAACAGGAAGTTCATGGAAGCCATCTTGATATTGATGCAAGAGTTTCCTACACTCGAAAACCTTGAAGAATACACGCTCGAGCTCGAGCTTCTGGAATACATAGAACTGTTGAGATGTTACCTCACAGAAAAGTTTCGCGTCCTGGGGGGCGTATCGGGGAGTTCAGACGCCTCGCTAAATGATCTATTCGAAAAGTCTTATTCGCTTGGAAAGCTACTAATGCAAAAATTCGGGCAGAGTTCTCGCATTCCACTCGCCGAACTTTCCAGCTCGCTCCTCGTGGACACCGAGGAGCAACTCAAGGAGTTACCGCAAGCTTACAGATTGTTCGAAAGGCACGCACACGATATCAAGGTTCTTGCTGATATGATAAACTCCGCAATATTAGAAACTCGGGGTTTCAGCAAGACGTCAAGATTAGAAGGGATGGTCACTGGTGTCAAGGAGAACATCACCAAGCTCGGTTTGGAGAGCAGGAACCCTTTCAGGTTGCTTCATTTTGAAAATGATTTCATGGAAGTTTGAGAGGTGATTCAGTTCAGCGCTGATGGGACAAGGAAACCACGTGGTTCAAGACCTACTTTTTTTTCTTAGAGGGCTTGTCGTCGGTGTTTGCGGGCCTTTTCGCTGGTGCGGCGCCGTCGAGATATTCAAGAGTCCTCGAGAACAATTCGAAATCGTCATCCTCGACTTCGAATGGAAGTTTTATGTCTGCCAACCGATCTATTCGATAGATGTGGTACATCTTGAGTGACCATGCACCTTTTTCTAAAGCCACCGGGGTGGACTGCTTATCTTCTGCGGACAAATTGGCCAATACAGGAAGAAGCTCCTCGATGTACTCCTTTACTGTGTACTTTATTGGCTGCAGTGGACGAAGAGGGTCTCTTATGAAGTACATGAAACTTTCGTCACTGAAGAAGGGAGGTGCGAATAGGGTGACTTCACTGAGTAAAGAGAGCAACAAACTTCCAGTGGCCGGGCCAACTCCTTTCAATTGACAAAGCAACTTCAAAGAAACTTTGACCGAATTCTTGTAGTCTTGAAGGGAGATTTGGGACCAGTCCTTGGCATCGGCCAGCTCAATGTACTTCATGAACGAAGCAAATCCCTCTTTGGTGTACTCGAGCACTGACTCCGTGGAGTTTGCCTTGATGAGTTTTGGAAGTGTGGGCCGAAACTTGCCTTTTGCAAGTTTCCAATCCATTAATAAAACCAACTCGTCTTTGGTTAGATGAAGGCCGTCCTCACTGTCTTTTCGGTTGAGTAAAAGTTTAGGTAGGTCTATATTCTTCCATGAGTCTAGCTCGCTCAATGTCCACGTGTCGTCATTGAATCTTTTGGATGATTGATCAGAAAGCTCTGTGGTGATCAAAGGGTACAACTCCTTTGATGCTTTTGTTAGCGTTTCCTGGATTTTCCTGGCCATCTCTCAAAAAAGAGTAAATCTCCCACAAGATTTGGAATTCTCGAAGCGCGACCCGACAAGCAATGGGGCCAATAAGAGAGGACGCTCAGCCACTATTCGAGACAAAACAAGATAAGCGTATATATGAATATGAATAATGCGATGGTCTAGTCTAATCTATGTAATCTATGTACAATGCTACAAATGGTTTGCTTCGCGGTTCACTACATCTACGGCCTCAGGGTTGCTTTGCTTCTTATAACTTAACCTCTTTTTGGGGGTGAAACTGATGGGCAACATCAAATCCAAGAAAACGTTCTGCACCAAAGAGAACACTTGCGAGCTGAGCCAATACAATGTAAGTGCGTTGGGGGCATGTAGGGACACGGCCATGAGAAACACCACTGCCATACGGGACACATTGGCCAACGAATCGGTGATTGTGGGGCGAAACAACTTGCGCCGCGTGGACGTCTTCATCAAGTCAAACGTCTTAAAAGTCCATTCAACATTCACAAGTGCTATGATCCCCACAGCGATAGGAAACACATGGTACGGGTCCAGAGTAGTGAGGTCTGCGAACCATAGGGCACCTTCATTGTAGAGAGTTGGGTCTAGTGGTTTGTTAGCAACGGCATCAAGACTTGACCAGCCACTCAAGTCTCGAAACGTCATCGACATGCTCACCCAAAGAGGAATTTGCGCCAAGGGAAGAAGAAAGTTTTTGTATAATTGCACGTCGTTTTCCTTGAACAAGGCCTTCTGTCTCTTACGCACTTCTTTGGCCGAAAGCACCATGATTTCTTCGTAGCGCATCCTTTTCGCTGGCAGTAAAACTTCAGAAAGGTCGGATGCCTTGGCTTTGGCTGCCTTCAGGGCTTTTCTGGCCAAATTCAATCGAACTGCAGGGCCAGTGGCTGAGAGTATGGGTCGAAGACTATTTTGTTTCTGTATGCGTAGTCTCTGAAACACGGCTAGAGGAAAAGTCCACACACTCCTCAACCCGAAAGTCGTAAGGGGTATGAGCAAATACCACGGTAGACCCGTATACGAATGTAGGTGTTGAAACGATTCAGTGAGGGTATTCACTACCACCGCTGGATCAACGGAAAAGCATCGTTTCGGATGAAGAGTCAAGGGAAAATGACGCGAACGGACACACGCTCTGTTGGATAAAAGGCCTAGCAGAGGAGGTTTCGGCCTTGTTATTCGAAGCGAATGTAGCATGAAAGAGCGTGTGTGTATTTGCTGTGGAATACTGGTTCAAGTGGCCTGAGAATGCAATCTAATGACTGCGAAAAGACAGATGCAAGTTACTGCGAGCAGTCTCTCTCCAGATGATACGATTGATGATTTTGATGAAAAAGGAGGTAAACTGGGGAGTGGGAATCGTTGAGAGGACTTGCTATAATTCTTTGTGGTTGCTTTTTTATTCTAAATGTTGGGATTCGTCTCTTTAGTGGAGTGCTTGGCAATGCGAGGTGGAGCAGCACAAGTGCGGTGGCAGCAACATCGATCAGCTCATAATAAGTAACCATTTCGACAGACTTCTGGTAATTTTATATGATTCTTTATTATTAATCAGACGGTGAATACATAATTTGGCTATTTGAACTATTCGAGTGAATCCCTGATTTTAGGGTAAAAAAATGGTGCTTTTGGAAAGTCAGCTTTCCTTTAATTTCAAAACTCAACAGCCAATCACACCCGAAACTAGTCTAAATTTCGAAGTGAAAAATGGAAAAAGCTACAATTCCCCAGCCTGATTCTAAACAGACACAAAAGAGAAAGATGTCTAACGACTAAATACGCATGATAAGTTTTCGAGCACCCCCACTTAGATTTTTTTCAACATACTCCCAAGGCCTCCAGGCCGTTCTCGAGATTTATGTCTCGCAATGCTCTCCGATCCAGCACGTGACCCACGTCACGGCTCACGATACATTTTCTACTCCACTAGAAACAAAACCATAGACATAAACCACCAGAAATGTCTTCCAAAGCAGAAAGAGCTTGCATGCTCTGTGGCATAATACAACCATACAGACAATTTCTCGAACAAGGCTGTCCAAATTGTGAATCTGTTTTACACTACGCCGACAACGAGGATGGACAAATTCAAGATTGTACGTCTCCCTCCTTTGAAGGTTTAGTCGCCTTGGGTGACGACAACAAAGCTTCATGGGTGGCCAGGTGGCTCCGTGTTGACTCTTTTGTGGCGGGAATGTATGCCGTTAAAGTCAACGGAAAGTTACCACCTCATATCATAAGTGATTTGGAGGAACAAAATATTAGTTATAGACCTCGGGATGGGAGTGCCGAGGATTAGTTTCGGACTTTTGGGAATTCTGGAGATGTAAATGGAGAGTGGTGTAAGAGATACTGCTGAAAAGGGGTATCTGATGAAGGATTTGGACGCCATAATTGACGGTTTGGTGACAAATCACCAATTATAAGCTTACGTCCATGTGCACGGGGCTGGTCAACGACAGAACCACATATTCTGAAGCAAGTCGGTATATGTCTATGGCAAAAATTGTATATTAATAATCTATCAGTGGCCGTTTAGCAAAATTCAAAACTGTGAGCGAAAACGATCATTTACGCCAGTAGTTTCTCCGTCACTGTGACAAGCTTGGCAACGGTGTCGGTCTTGTCCCACAAGCCGCGGTCCTCCCAGATTATCTCCATGAGGCGAGCAACGAAATACTCGAGTTTTTCTACTGTAAATCCACTAGTGGCACTCACCATTTTCTCCGCAAATAGCTTGCCAACTCCCGCAGGGAGTTCTAGATCCCGCTCCAAGTCGATGTGATGTCCTTCTTCAGCTTCCGAGCTACTGGGGCTGTCGTCATCGTCATGTTTCTCTGTTTCCGGGAGTGAGACAGCATTCTTCACAGGCAACGTCAATTCGGAACCGTTAAACTCATTTGTTTCGGCCGAGGCCGCTGATGGTGAGATTTTACCATTTACACGCTGCACAACAGCTTCTTCATCCGCTAAACCAGCCTCGGACAAGACCGCAATGGAATCGTCAACTGGCTCCGGCACCGTTTCGTCCACGATAGAAGCCTCGGGTACACTGGCGTCTGGCACCTCGCCATCTGCTACAACGTGATCCGGAACTTCGCCGTCTGGGACATTGTTGCCTCGAAGAGCCGCAGATTCAACATCATGATGACCATTTACTTCGACCTCATCATCACCATTCATTTCCACGTCGATATGACCATTCTGATCACCCTCATGATCACCATTGGGGAGCTGTGAGTTTTCATCGATTCTAAGCAAGAGTTCCTGCTGCTTCTTTTCGAATTCTCCCTTTAATTTGTGGTAGTCAGCGAGGAGCTGGGTTTGCTTCTTGACTTCTCTCTCCCGTAACTGTTTACAAGCTCTTGCGAACTCCGCATTGTTGAAATCGTCGATTCCAAACTGGGCATTGGTGAGCATCTCGTTTGCTTTCAAAATACGTTCGCGGTCACCTGACGTGATCGCATCTTTCACGATCATGCGGATGTCCCTCATGAACTGCTTAGCTTCTGAATAGAACCCATTCCAGATTCTTTCCTCAATTGTGTCCAAGTCCATGTTGTAAAAGTACTTTCCGGTCACAAGCTCCTTGATGGTTTCACCATGATCAGGTTCTTCTCCCTTCACGTAAAGCACCTCGTATGGCATATGTGGGTTTTCCAAGACAGATGGGTCGAATAGATGATGTAGAAGGGAGTCATCGATGATTGGCTTTTTGAACCTCTTATACCTATTTTTGAAAAGATCCATGATTGCAGCAAGTTTGAGCTTTAACACATTCTTCAATTTTGTGTCAGCGTGATCCTGTTGCTTGATCTTCTTCTTGATCAACTTGGGGTTATCAATCGGAGCCAGAGGTGCTGGCTTCAAGACTTTCAACTTACGCTTCGGCCGATTTTCGAGATCGTTGAGAAACTCGTACGGCTTCATGAGCAATGCATTCTTAACCACTTCGAAAAACTTTGTTCTCGCTTGCGTGGACGGATTGTGCAATTCGATGTTGTTTTGACTGTTTAAAAAGCCAAGTGCAGCTTTCATATCAGGGTCGAGCTCATCATGTGGTTTCTCTGCGATACCCAAAAGTAAGATTTTCTCATTGCTCCTGAGATTCCTGAGCAATCCCGCTAGCGTCGCTTTCGCAGAATGTGGCATCACATCGTACCACGTGTCGATATTGGAAATGAATACGATCGAGGGCTGGTTACGCCTAGCCTCAGTAAATGCTTGCACGATACACAGCTCTGGAGTCCGAGTGACATCACTGAAGATGGTGGCCAAATCCAAGTTTTGCACTTGAAATCCTTCCAACAAGTTGAGGATTGCAGAACCAAGGTATTGTTGTCCAGCGCCCCTCTCTCCACTGACGAGCAAGTGAGGTTTGCAAATGCGAGAGCCCTCTAAGTTTCTAAGGAACTCGTGCTTGGAAAACCCCCCGTCTTCATCGTTGATGGTGGGATCCAAATACATAGCTTCCTCCAAGTTGGTCATTTTCTTAGCTCCTCTTTTGGCGACAGAGCCGGGAAGTAAACCATCGAGCTTTGCGGAGATCTCCGAGAGAGACTCCTGCAATAATGGCTGCAAACGTTCGGGAATGGGCGCAGAACCCGTGGATGTAGACCGAGCGCTCGACGGCACGATTTTCTCGAGAGCCCTCATGAAATCCTTGGCCACAACTCTCACTTTCGAGGGATGGATAATTAGTTTCTCGGAAGACTTGTAGATCTGGGGATACTTACGCTGGATCGAGTTCAACGCTGCCTCCGTACAAAGAGCTCTCATATCCGCACCTCCATACCCTTTCGTCAAGGCGGCGATCTTTTCGATGAAAACCGGCGCCAAAGGTGGGGTCCATTTTTTTGTGTGTATCTGCAAGATCTGTTTCCGAGCATCCAAGTCGGGGAGCGGAAAGTAGAATTCTCTGTCGAATCTACCAGGTCTTCGCAAGGCAGGGTCCACCGAGTCTGGTCTGTTCGTCGCGCCGATGACAATCACCTGACCTCTATTGTCCATACCGTCCATGAGGGCAAGCAAAGTCGAGACAATACTTGCATGAATCTGCTCCTGTTTCGACGACCGAACCGGTGCTAACCCATCTATTTCATCGAAAAAGATGATTGACGGTTGCTGGTTTTTTGCTTCCTCGAAGAGCAAGCGTAACTGACGCTCGGCCTCGCCGACCCACTTACTCAAACAATCAGCCCCCTTTCTCATGAAAAACGTAATTTTTCGAGAAGGCGTGGAGCAACTGGCAGCGAGGGCACGTGCCATGAGCGTCTTTCCGGTACCCGGAGGCCCATGGAACAACACCCCTCTGGGCGGCGTGATGGAGAAGTTTTGGTATAGCTCTGGATAAAGAAGAGGGAGCGCCACCATCTCCTTGAGTTGGTCGATGTAGTTGTCCAACCCGCCGACGGCAGAAAAGTCGATATTCATGTCCACACCCAAAGGATCGGTGTCACTAAGGCTGTTTTTCTTTTTGTCGCCCACTTGCGCCCCGCGGATGTTTGTATGGTTGAGAATGTTGCCGCTACCGATATTCTTCTGAGCACTCATATTGGAGAGCCCGGGGATCTGGTTCAAGGCACCGGGAATACCCGAAGTTACTGGGGAAATAGTAAGGTCGTCATCCGAGGAGTCCGAGTCATTAACTAGCGCCTCAGATGGGCCGTGGCCTGATGCCATTCCGGGAATGGGGATCCCGCCAGGAGGGATGTTCTGACCCATGAGGGAGAGCACATCACTACCTCCAAAGGGGCCTGCGGTAGGAAAAAGTAGGTTACGGAATTCCGCCTTTGACCCCTGAACCGTACGTCCGCGCTTAGGTCGTTGCTGTGAGGCAGCACGGGCGTTGGCGTAGAGCTCGTTCTCGTTTTCATGCGTAAGAAGTGATGGAAGCGTATAATCGATCTTCCGCTCGCGTTCCCGGAGCTTGTGTCGCACGGGGGACGCGTCAGGTGACAGGTCGTACAAGTCCTGGATCTCCTTTTGGATGCTGTTCTCGTTTTCGTTCTCGTCGTCGTCGTCGTGAGCATCGTTACGAGTAGAGGGTCTAGACCGAGGCTTTGCGGCCCTATGAAGCCGCCCAGACTTCTGCCTCTGCCGCCGGCGCCGGCTGCGCGTGTGGATCGAGTCGTCTTCGTCATCGGTTGCCACAAATCTGCGTTCTCGTAGCCGCTGGAGCGCGGCTTCGCCGTCCGATCCCGAAAGTGACGCGTCGTCACTAATCTGCTCGTCATCCGAGGGCTCGCCGGCGCGAAAATCGGAATCTTCGCCATCCCCTGGAATACGAGAACGCGTGTTTCCCCGCCGACGCTTTTTGCGGGGGCGCGTATCGTCCTCGTCATCGAAAAACTTGTCATCATAGGTCCCGTCTTTATTTTCGTTATCAGGCTCCAGGGGCACATCGTCCGACGGAATTTCCGCGGCATCGGACTCAATTTCCGTTTTTGCCGCCTCGTCTTCTACTACATCTATCGTCTCAGGCTTCAAGTTTTCTGGTTCCGTTAAATCATTGCCGTCGGAATCCTCGTTGTAAGACACATTTCTCCGCCGAGCCCTTCTTGGTTGCGGAGAGTTATCTGCGGCGGACGAATTGGCAATGTCATCAAGATCATCGTCGCTAATATGACGCCGCTTTCCTCTTGCCATTGCTTAATTTTGTAGGTTGCAATTTTGGCAAAAATGGAAGTATTGGCGAGAGTTGTAGTGAATTATGATGGTAGCATAGGCTTCGGTAGTGAGCGAGCAGTCGCGGTGCTGGGAAATGGCTGGCGTCACATGAGGCTTCGTCACGTGGCCTGGTGAGGGAGGGTAAAGTGGGTGCAATTGTTTAAGTATGCTGGGGTTCTGGCTGTGGCGGAAATAATTAAGAAATTTGGAAATCCTGATTACCTCGAGAATGGAGGTCTCACAAGATCCGTATTTTGAATGAACCATTAGGGCTTCGAGGGGAGCTGTAAATGAAGCTCGAAGATGCTCTTTGAGCTCGAAAGTTGGGATGCGGAAACAAAAAATTCAGGCAAGTTTGCATTTCAATCCTCATGAAAAATCGTATTTGAGTTGATCCGGGAATCGCTTAGAAAGTCTTGAGTCTTGGTAAATGAATTCATCTCATGTCTTTCATAAGCGTGCCATTTGTCGCACCGGTGCAACGGCGAAGTATGCTTGATCGCCCATATGAACACTTGAAAATTGAACGCATCGTAATTTTTTTCACATCTTGGCTATTCAGCGCTAAATGGTACAGCCCAAATTGCTGCTGAATCTTTTGTAGATATTTGTTAGATTGAAGGCTTTTAGCCTTTGTGTGAGTGAACTTGTGTGCGGCGATGATCGCAGTAATCATAGACAGATCAGGCGCAGGGCTCAGTTCGGGTATTTTGAAGTTTATGTGGCTGGAGGGACTAAATGGATTCGTTTTCGCCTTTTCGTTTTCAATATGATGAACGGACTTTCAAAAAAGGCGACACCTGCTTCCTTCTTTTTCTCTGATTTCCACGTTCAAGATGCGTGTATCTAGGTGTATCTCATGCTGCGGTTGTGGGTTCCGGCTCTTGGTGATTTTGACGGCCCCCGGCCTCCTTTTTCCAGTCTGCAATATTACAGGGGCAGTATATCTTCATCTATCGCCAATATACAGCAAATGTAAAGAATTTGACTGGAACGATATATTTGTCAGTATATTCACTCATTTCTCAGTTCAGATTCTCTGTCTTGTGGGCACTCTGTAGTGCTCAAATCATATCGCATAGAGTACATGAAGCGATAGTGGCCATACACATCGATATCGTCTTTAATCCACTTGTTTACAATTGTAAGTGTTTCTCAAATTGAGCCTTCTATACTACTCTGTCCAGTTCAATCTTGAGCTCCTCTGTAGCATCAGAAACATGTTACCATGAGCCTTGTGAGGTACTCAATTTGAGCACGATCTTCGTGGCCGCCTTACCCGAGACACTTGTAATTTTGAACATGGCGGAACCAGTGCTCATCCCAGACGTAACTACCCGAGGTAGTTCCCCACATTAGGTAAGCAACTACTATGTAAGTATAGGCTTTCACACCTCAGTGCGAAGGTAAGCCAGGCTGTTTCCACTAAAGAACCATACTAATGAATGACCTTCTAGATGAATGAGCCATGGAAGGCCCCTGCTCGTATTATGTCTGCTGCACAGTCCATAATTGACCACTTACTCATTTCTATTAACATTTGAGCACCCACAGAATAGAGGAGTAGCTGGCAACGTCTGATGGCCCTCAAAACCCCACGCGATCGCACCCGCGCTTCGATAACCAAGCCCGCAATTTTGCAGCAAATTATAGTTTTTTGCACCCAAGAAATCTCGGGCCCCAGAAGAGAAAACCAGCCAGAAAAAGCTTTCATAAACTTTAGGGAGGTAGAAACGAGTGAACAGGGTAAGAAAATTTTTCTTAGTATCGCAAGAGGGGGAATTAGCGGGAGCTTTGTCTTTAAAACTGACCCAAGTGAGCACCGAAGCTAATGTCACATAGAGAGTGAAATACAGCTTTCATTGCAACAGACATCAAGATCAAAAAGTTCCGCGTTGATATCTCACTAAGGACTTGAGACTTAGTACCTCTCTCACGTGTATGAAAGTTGCCGTGCCTGAAGTTGAGAGATACATATTCTCTTGGTAATCGCGTCGCTTCTCAAGAACACATAATTGTTTGGTGACTTCTGCCAATCACAAACCCTCGTTTCGTCTATACTGCCCACATGGCTTGAAATGACTTCACGATGATCATTTCTATTATATTTCTCTCCCTATTCCAGAATTTAAATGCCTTTCGATCCGAAACTTCCTTTAGCTGAAATAGGCATAAAGTTCTCAGGCAAACAGTCCGGGGAAGCTGAAGTACGAGCCATGTTGCTCGTTGACCTAAATCAAGCCGGGAACGTCAATAAATCACACACATCACAGTAACTTGATTTTCCACATATACGTCTGCCATATTGAAGAAAAAGAAAACAAGCGTACCAATCAAAAAGTCTATCGTGTAGTGATTTGTTGTCGTTTCATAACAAGGTATGTGGGACGCTCAATGAACATGATGATAAACAGCCATGACTAAGAACGGCATTTCTTCAATGGTATACTACCAGACGTAATTTCGTAGACACGGAACTATCACAAATGAGTCGATATATATACAAGTAATTTTACAGACCACGCCCTCGTCACTCTTGCCCTCATTTCTTCAATTTAGACATCACTTTGGAGCTGCCCTGACCATCTCCACGTGGCCCATACTGAAGATCTGCCCCTACTTGACAGTAATTCTTTCCGACACGGTCTTCAGGTATACCCCAGTGTCCTAAAAACTTCGTAGCTAGTTCAGGCATGAACGGAGATGCACAAATTGATGTGACACGCCCTGCTTCCGCACACAAGTATACGGCGTAACTAGCAAATACCAGGGTCGGATCAGCCTCATCGCCAGATTTGGAAAGACCTTGGAACCGCCATGGTTCGCAATGCTGGAAGAACTCGTTGCCCAACTCGACTGTTTCCCACCACCTCTGAAGCGCACGCAACTGACCGTACTTCTGCATTTCTCCCTCCATGTCGGCGTAAAGCGAGTTGATGCTCAGCACAAGTTTATCCCTTAACTCAATTGTTTTGGCCACATTCTGCAAGTTACATTTCTTCATCACTTCATCGATGTTGTCAAAACGCCCAGTTGTTTGTGCCCCTACCGACTCTCCGAGATCGAACTTGCTGCCCCCGACGCGTGAGCATATGTTGGCCCATTTGTTCACAAGCAGTGCATGCGTTGTTTCAATTTCTCGCTCGGAAAACTTACAGTCGTTGCCAATACTAGCGTTTTCCATCAAATAGAAGCGAGTCGGGTCTGTTCCATAAACCTCCGCAAGGGTGAACGGGTCAACCACGTTGCCCAAGCTCTTGCTCATTTTAACACCTTCGCTCAACCAGTGAGAATGTACGAGCACCTGCTTTGGCAACTCCACACCAGCGGCCATCAAGAAAATTGGCCAGTACACACAGTGAAACCGCATGATGTCCTTTCCCACTATATGCGTATCAGCAGGCCAAATGCTTTCCTTGACAGCATTAGAAAGGTGCGGGTAACCAGCCGCAGTCATGTAGTTGATGAGCGCGTCAAACCACACATATATTTTTTGGGTGTCATCTCCGGGGACCGCAATACCCCAATTGAGCCGGGAAGACGGTCTTGAAACGGAAAGGTCATCAAGTTTCTCACTCTTCAAAGATGCAAGCAACTCTCGGTACTTTTGTTCGGGATATACAAAAGCAGGGTTGTTTTCCAAAAAATCAATAAGCTGTGCCTGAAACTGACCAAGTTTGAAAAAGTAGTTGGTCTCCTCGTTGTAAACCACTTCACTGCCCGTTTCAATGCTGACTTTCTTCTCGTCCCCTGTCTTTCTATCACGAATAACGGTAGTTTGCGACTCAGGGTAGAAAGCCTCATCACTCACACTGTACCAACCGCTATGTGACCCTTTATATATGAGACGTTTTTCTAGCATATCTTTCCAGAAGCACTGGACGGCTTCGATATGGTCCAGGTCGGTGGTTCGTATAAACCTATCTGCCTTGATCTTGAAAGTCAGAGCTAGAGTTTTGAAGTTCTGGGAAACTCGGTCCACGAACAATTTGGGATCCACCCCTTCTTTTTCGGCAGCAGCTTGTATTTTGAGCCCATGCTCGTCGGTGCCCGTGAGAAAATAGGTCTTTTTGGCGGGGTCTAATCTGTCCCATCTGACCTTCGTATCCGCTAGAAGCATTGAGTAGATGTGACCCAAGTGCGGGCTGGCATTGACGTAAAAAATCGGCGTCGTGACATAGATTGGCTTTTTAGTAGAATAATAGCGTCGGAGAAGAGACCAAGGAAGCTTTAACGTTCCACGACTTAGCGACATATCAAACTCAAGTACTAGTATGGGAACTGTTGGGAGTGCTCACAGTAGTGCGAAATTTAGTACTAGACTTGAGCCATTGCAACACCACGGCGATGATTTAGGTAAGTTCATGCTACTTCTTGGGTTTTTTCCTCGTTCCGGGATATTCTTTAACTTTTGTATTTTCAGTATGAACTTTTTATTTCTCTCGATTTTCACCCACAAGTTAATTCCCGATTTGACCAAAAACGTTGCGCATATAACATTATCTAAATGAGCCAACCATTTACTGGATTCCGAATTGCCATTCGAGTAAACGCCTACACCTA
Organism: Metschnikowia corniflorae; assembly: GCA_030581935.1. NCBI lineage: Eukaryota > Fungi > Ascomycota > Pichiomycetes > Serinales > Metschnikowiaceae > Metschnikowia > Metschnikowia corniflorae. The sequence continues at coordinate 45,942 of JAKTWD010000523.1, read as the reverse complement.
TGTCTTGAGAAACTGATCCCAGCAGCGATTATCGAAAAGGAATTTATGCAAACTATCCCAGGCGTGATCCAAATTAAGCAGCCCTCTTAGCACTCGTACGCCGTTTACGTAAGCAGCTTGTTTTCAACAAAGATAGCCATCAACGCAAACACAAGATAGAAAAGACACAACGGATATGCGATCAACGGACGCACGTTGTGAAGCCTCAAGACCGTCACAAATAGACCCGAAGCGGAGTATGTGCACCAAAATACAGCCAAACCACTCAAAATGTAACCGAACATGGAGTCTAGAGACACAACAAGACCAAGTGCACATATAAAGACAAGTGGTAGCAAGCAGTACCCGAGAATAGAGGCCGAACGCGTCAAGTCTATTTGCACGTCGTTGCTCATTAGCTTGAAGAGGTAATGTAAACTGACGATACCAAAAAGCCCTACACCGTACACATATCCAAACTGCACCTTACCCGATAATAGTAGCAAAGTGCCAAATAGCAACACGAATAGAATAGGCCCAGCCAAGTCCGAGTCGGCCATTATGTCCGAATTTATATCCTTATTGAACGGATTCAACACTGCCAATGTTTTGGCTTTTATATGCTGAAAATTAATGCCCAACTCCTCCAAAAGAGGGGGCTCGCCAGAGTACCCGGAAGTGCCAAACGCAGCAAGGAGTCCTGGCGTCAACTCGGTGCCGCCCATATCGCCCGAAACATCAAAGTTCGAGCCAAACCCCGAGTTCATCGAGCCCATATTTGCCGAGTCCATGGCCGGTTGTTGGAAATTATTCCCATAGCTTGACTGATAGAACTGCAAATTGGGATCTTGCTGATAATATGCCATTGCAAGATGCTAATTGCTGTCCTGTGAGTTTGAACTGGGATCAGCCACTTCGCATGTTAGCTGAGCGCGTTGCTCACGTGACACAGCACACATCCAAACTGAAGGGCATTACATTTGAACGAGAGAAGGGTTCCGGGGTCTCCGAATGTGAAGTTTCGAAACTTTGGACTTCAAGCATCTTGATGTCTTTTTCACCGCCTGCAAACGCTAAATTTAGGAGAATTGTCAAACTCACTAAATTGCTTGTGTATAACTTAGCTGTTTTGAATTTTTTGAATCGGTTACAGTGGCCGAGTGGTTAAGGCGACACCCTGCTATCTAGCAGCTTAGGTGTTGGGCATTGCCTGCGCAGGTTCGAATCCTGTCTGTGACGTATTTTTGCCCTCTTTACATAAAGCAGTTCTGGATAATTCAAAGGAAAGGGTTTTTTTTTTTGATAGACTCTCTTCCCTTGCGAGATTGTGCTGTAAAACGTGGCCAGTTCTGAATCAAAACGCGTTTTGGTGCGAGATTGCAAGCGAAATAATACGTGGCGCGACAACTTCATCAGGTTGCGAGGCGGCCTCAGATTGGAAAAGATCGTAGATTCAAGAAGTTGGTCCGCCGCAAACTTATCTTTTGTAACCTAAGAACCCCGAACTATAATATGTCGCAATCATTGATTGTGTTTGAGCCGTCTGGCCGGGTCTTGTACCAACAAAATAACAGGATTACTCCGTTTAACGACTTGATCTATAGTATGGTCGACGAGTCGTATACTGAGCTAGAACGCAACTTTTATACAGTGAATGGGGAGTCCAGCCACAAGAGATTTTATTGCTTGAAATCGAAAAATTTACTTGCCGCAATCTACTTTGATATGGTATTCACTTTTGACATCGAGAAGGTCAGACAGTCCCTTCTGGACGTGCTTCGAACCTATGTCCAGTTGCACGAGGAGGACGCCACAAAAATGGCGAAATTGATCGACTTCCAATTCAACAACCTCGTGAAACTCAAATACGAGGTCACTGTAGCTGAGAAAAGTCCTGTAAATGATGTTTCAGACGGCTCTGCCAAGGATAGTTCTTCAGGTGAAAAGAAACCCAAGAAGAAACCAGCCGCCAACGGCAAGAAATTGCGCAGATGGGTAAACGGGGAGTTGGTTGACGTGACTATCGAGGACTCGGCCCTTGATTACTCCGCATCAAAAGACTCCGAGGGTGTAGATGGCTCAACACAAGGCGATCTTAGTATCGACCATGAGACGGCATTTACAAGGGAAAACGATCTAGTCTTGATCAACGAGCTTCAGGATGTTTTAGAAAAAGGCTCAGATGAAGAGGAAGATGACTTAGCGGCGACCGAAAAACCGGCAAAAACCGGGTTTTTGTCCAGAATTACTTCCTACTTTGGCTCTTCCGCAGACATCAAGGAGTTGTCCAAGAAGTTCACCGACCAACTCGTCTCGAAGAACATTGCGCCAGCAACCGCTAAAACCATCATCGATCGGGTTCAAAACAAACTTGAATCGAAATCCGTCACTATCCTGGCATTCAAACAGACGTTGACTGAGGAGCTCACCAAAATCTTGACCCCCAACGTGTCGACAGACCTACTCCACGATATCAAAAAGAATAAGCGCGACCGGCCGTTTGTGATTTCGGTGGTGGGTGTTAATGGTGTGGGCAAGTCGACCAACTTGGCCAAGCTCGCCTACTGGCTTCTACAAAACAACATGAATGTTCTTATTTGCGCATGTGATACATTCAGATCGGGTGCCGTGGAGCAGCTCAAAGTGCATGTTAATAACTTGCAGCGCCTTAATTCTGGATCTGCAAGCGACTCGCGTATCGAATTGTTCGAAAAGGGATACGGTGGGGGAGACCATGTGGTGAATACAGCCAAGCTGGCGATTGCTTATGCGACCTCGTCCAAGTTCGATATCGTGTTGATAGATACGGCCGGGAGAACGCACTCGAACGCCAAATTAATGGCACCTTTGAAGAAGTTTGGCGATGCTGCGGATCCCGACAGAATCATCATGGTGGGTGAGGCACTTGTTGGCACGGACTCAGTGGAACAAGCTACGAATTTCAACAACGCATTTGGCAACCGGAGAAGTCTTGATTTCTTCATTATCTCCAAGGTTGACACGGTGGGTGACTTGGTGGGTGCAATGATCAACATGGTTATGGCCACGAGGGTGCCAATTTTGTTTGTGGGCACGGGCCAAACCTACACGGATATCAAAAAGCTTAGCGTGAAACGAGTGGTTGACATGCTTACTACGTGAAGTGATATGGAACGAGAATATCAGTGAAATTTGGTGGTGTGTCGACTGTCCTAAGATGCATTAGCAGTGTTTATTCATACGCTGCAGCGCACACTGGACTCATTACTACGAGCCACTAATTTTGTGAGGCTACATCGATGATTCAAGAAAAGAGAAGCAAGGAAACCATTGCTACTTTTTTTAATTAACCTCGTGCTGAATATTATACGAGTCACCCACTGTGTTGATTGCTCGCGTGGGACAATCATTGTTGGAACTTGTGACAACTCTTGTGTTAAGTGCGTTCTCACAGGTATCTACGCGATCAGTGTTTATAGATAGTTCAGCTGTCTTGGTTTGATCAGCTTAGTCTATCTTTTAGATTGTAATTCCGTCCAAGAGGAAACTATTTACTACGCCTCATCCGCAAATTTTTCCTGCTCCCGGATGCTCGCGGTCGTGCACTG